>JAVKPL010000889.1:0-158144 GCA_032173675.1 Gastrolobium villosum
ACTTGATATCTTAGGAAAACTTGATGTAAATAAATTGTGAAAAAGGTAAGGATTCAACGATTAAAGTTCTAATCACACTCTTGGAGGTAAGCATACTAAGGTCACTTATCATTAGATATTAAATTAATAATGACTTATATTAATCATCACTTATTTGGACAATCATACCATGAAAAATTTGCAAAAATCAGTTCAAATTCTGCCCATTTTGCTGCACTCTGAACTGAAGTATCCGAATACTTTATAAAAAGTATTCGAATACTTTCATTTTTTTTGAAAGTATTCGAATACCATTCGAAAAGTATTCGAATACTTTTCAAAATGAAAGTATTCGAATACCATTTGACAAGTATTCGAATACTCCTGCACTTAATGCTCAAAATTGAGCTTTTATTCAGCTGAACCGCGTCACTTCCCCTCCACCCCATTCCTCCTCCTCCAAACCCTAAGCTCCATCTCCACTCCTTCTCCAAGCAACACCAACAAGCATGTATTTTGCTCCCAGCCTTCCCCCTGACTTTATCTCCCCTGAATCCTCACAGGTATGCTTCCATGAACCCTAACACTCTTTTTTTCTCCATGTATGCCAGATCTGTCTCTTGAACTTTGTCTGCATATGTTGTTGTTTCTATGTTCCCTAGGTGCTCTTTAATTTGCGTTAATATGCTACCTAGGCTTAGCATTCATCATATTGCATTATTTGTTGGCTTTCTAGTCGATTAGGGCACTGCTTCTGGGTTGCTGATGAACAAGTATTCGAATACTGATGAAGAAGTATTCGAATACTTCTCCTTCTAATGAACAGTATTCGAATACTGATAGAAAAGTAATCGAATACTTCTCCTTCAGAAAAGTATTCGAATATCAGTCATGCAGTAATCGAATACCAGAGACCAACGAATACTGATAAAAGTATTCGAATACTTTCCTCTGTTATGTGTTTTTTTTGCCATTTCTCTAGTACTGCAGCTGTGTATTCTTGATCTGCTACTGCCTATTAACTATTCTCAACCAAATACCACCCATTTGGATCAAATCCTTGCATCTTTTTATTGTTTTTTTTTCTAAACTCACACTGCTTACTGATTATATTCCTTTTTTTAGGTCTCCTCATGGCTAGCACTCGCTCCAAATCTATTCCGGATCTTCCTACTGCTGAAGCTGCTAATTTCACTCGCTATTTTCCAAATGATCCTCTTCAGCAGAAGAAATTTGCCACCCACTATCTCCGCCGACCCATCGTTGAGCCGAAATACCTCGACTCGGATTTCTTTGTGGCCGAAGGATTTGACATTACTAATATTCTAGAGAGAGTCCATCTGCTCGAATTTGTTCAGCTCCGTCGCCCTTTTGTAGCACCAATGGTTCGAGCATTCTATCAAAATCTTACTTACAATGAACGTGTGCTGCAATCGAAAGTAAAGGGTGTTCACATCAAGATCTATCCACAGGACTGGACCGCCCTTATTGGCTATATTCGCACAGGCGATCTCGAATTTGATGGCTCTGACTATCGCACCTATGAAGAATATGACAGAGAAGCATTCATTCAATCTGTTGTCAGGGACGGAACATATAAACTTGGGATGACCAAATTCTCTCCCATATGTCTGCAAGTGTCTCACCGGATCCTCCACTATCTGATCACTCATGTCATCTCACCTAGGGGAGGCAATCATGCTGTAGTGCTCAACACTGACTTGTTTTTCATGTGGGCCATCCTTAACAAGACTGCAATTTATTGGCCAGACACCATATGCCGCATCATGCTGGACACTCATCATCATCGGAACACTCCTCTTCCCTTCCCCATGCTGATTCAGGCCATCATGGAGCACAGTCAGGTTCCCATGATTGGAGAGGCCAAGACCCCATTGAAAAATAATCATAAAATTGCCGGTACACAGCTCAAAAAGTGTGGCCTTCGCAAGATAGCAGGCGAGTGGGTCTATTCCTCTGGTGCTCCTTCTGCTGCTCCTATGGATGAGGATGATCCCATTCATGATGATCCCATTCATGATGATCCCATTCCTGCAGATACTCATGCTGATATTCCTGCCACTGAGGATGCTCCTGCTACTGAGGGTACCTCTATCCCTTCGGTTCCCCGACGCCGACGTCGACGCCCTGTCACTCTCGACGACGTGATGGACTTTCTGGAGGATATGGATGATGTCATAGGCAACCGTCTCTCCCGCATCGAGCGTCGTCTTGGCCTGACTAATGAGGATGACGACACTCCAGACATATCTCCTCCTGGTTCCCCTCAGCTGTGACGCCTGCAGTCATTTACTATGCATTATTTTTTTTATGACCCTGCCCTCTGATGCTAACCTTTATTTACTTTTTGGACTTTATTTACTTTATCTGGATGGATGTTCATCTGTTTCATAACTCTGATATCTTATGCTACTATGTTTCTCCTACTTGTTTTGCATTCTATATTTTGTTGTTTTTGATGTTGCCAAAGGGGGAGAAGATATTGCAAATTGAGAAAGATATATAAACTAAGGTAAAAAGGGGGAGCACAATCACCAAAGGTAAAAACAAGGTAAACATAGATCTAGAACTCCGCCTTTTACAAATACCCACATATTAAGGGGGAGTCCTAGCATCATCTTATCTAAATATATATTACGCTAACCCTTCTTCTCAATTTAAGTTTGTCATCATCAAAAAGGGGGAGATTGTGAAACCAATGCGCTTAAAATGAAAAGTACATTCATACAAGAGTTTTGATGATTACAAACAAGCAATAGAAGCAACACTTGAGTTAACACAACTCACAACAATCAAAAGTCAAAGAAAGCAATTCAAACAAGTCAACAAGAGCGAATCACTCAAGATCTTTATCACAACATGCTCCTGAGAACTTAGAATCCAAAATGTAAAGGTAAATTGATTAATGATGCATAAATGAGCTCAAAGGATATTTAAATCCATGCATGCATTATCCATGTCATCAATTATTTAAAAGCATTGATTATTATGAAAAAGATCCTTGACACTCAAAACATTTTATACAAGTCAAGGAAATACATTAAAAGTGATTAGAAACTAAAAGGAATACTTTACAACTCATAAAACTGCATAATCAGAGAAAGTATTCGAATACTACTTTGTATGTATTCGAATACTTAAGTTCAGAACAAAGTATTCGAATACTTTAAGTAAAGTATTCGAATACCAGTTAAAGTATTCGAATACTTTACGAAAAGTATTCGAATACTTACTGGACAGAAAGCAGTCCAACGGCTATAAACGGCTATAAATGAAGTATTCGAATACCACACGAAAAGTATTCGAATACTTACTGGACAGAAAGCAGTCCAACGGCTATAAACGGCTAGTTTTGCGAAAATGAGTGTTCTAAGGGTCATGGGGGCCTCTATAAATAGTGATCACTATTCACATTGATGGGACACCTTTCCTAATCATTATTCTTGCTTTATTTCATATCATTTGCTTACTATTCATCATCTTGATCATAAATCACCTTTGAGCTTCAATCTTGTGTCATTGATCAATACCTATAAGCTTCAACTTGTATAATCTGTACTTTAAGAGTACAAATCCTTTTCTAAACACTCTCAATCTATTCTTGTGTGTAAAGGGTAGTGAGACCCTAGTGAGAGGTTGCTCATAACCTAAGTAAGTGAGTGGAAGTGTGAAGGTTCCAAGAATTAATTTTCTTGAAGGTTGTAGTGGTTTTTCAAGCACCCTTGAAGCTTGATAATTAGTGGAAAGTTGAACGGGCTGGACGTAGGTCACGGTGGTGGTGACCGAACCAGGATAAACAGTGTTTGCATTCTCTCTAACTCTCTATCTCTTTATATTAGCATTATTCTAACTACTTAAGCTTATCTTTTTCTCCTCTTTATATACCATTCATTTGTGTGAATCTTCATTTTCTAAGCTTTGCTTTTATCATACTACTTTATCTTAAGAAAATTAATTTTCACATTTTATAGGAAGTGAGGCATTTTATTAGTCAATTTTACCTTTTTAAATTCAATATTTGACAACCAAATACTAAATCCACTCAAGTAATTCATCATTTCCTTGGAAGGATGAAATCTTCATCTTGATACTTCCTAGGTTGTTATCAACCCTCTCTTCATTACGCATTCTTCTTCCTTTATTTCAACGTTCATTCTGCCTCATATCTAAAGAAAGGTTGGAATGACAATAAATTTAAGCACTAATAACTATAATTTGGATTAGATTTTTTTTCAATTTTTTTCTTCTTTTTTTGCTTCTAGCGATACTAAGATTTTGTTTTTTTTTTGAATAATATCAATGGGAGTAGTTGACAAAAGAAGGAGAATGAAATATAAATAAAAAAAGTTAACAATAAAATAAGGAAAGATCAAACCTAATGTATAAAACTTGCTTTGATACCAAATGATATGAACCTCACCAAGAATAGTGAGACCTAAGTCCGATTTAGTTAGGATCGTTTCTACAATAGGAATTTAAACAAGAAATAAAGAACCTTGACCCGTTATCTATGGAAGATAAGAACCAAAAGTATAAAGAATGATAAAGACGCCACACTTAAGAAAGAAGAAGATGAGTGATAAGTATGGTTTGAACGCCACAAGAACAAGCTTCTTGATAAGTTCAGAGTTTTAGATAAGAACCAAAGAGAAGAAACATCTCTATTGATATTATAACTTCAAAGTCTGATTACAAGAGTTGTATCCTCCCTTATTCATAGTTGGAACATCCCTCCAAGAATAGGAAAAGACTAAAAAATGAAAAGACACTAATTTAAAGTTAACAACTTGGAAAAAGAAAAACGACTATAATCAGCCCATTAATCATTAATGACATTTAAAATTGCTAATTATTCTAGTCAACCTCCCTTCCATTGATGGCATTAACTAAATTCTGATTATGAATAAATTTGGATTTGATGTCTTCATGATTAGCCCACATTTGCTGGATCAACCCAATAAAGAGCTTCTTTAAACTTCTTAGCCCTTCATCTTATGATTGGCCCATTTGGCAATTCTAATGGATCACTAGGTGTTGTCTCTTCTTATTCATATCAGGGCATGTGTTGCCCAGCTGGAGAGCATTAAAATGCTCAAAAGGGCCTTAAAACACTCTTACTTCGAAGAAAAAGGGGAAGTCCCCTGTTGGAAAGCATTGTAATGCGCTAATGAGCATTAAAACGCACTAAAAAAGCAAATAATACCTGTGGTGGGCGTTACAACGTGCTATAGGGCGTTACAACACGCTAAGGTGTCATTTCCTTTGGGTCTCGAGCGTTTTGACATGCTATTGAGCGTTGAAACGCGCTAACAGAAAGAAAAATGGGTTCGATGAGCGCGTCGAAACGCTCTAGAAGCGTTAAAACACGCTACCCGGAATCAGCACAAACACAGTTTAGTAGACTTGCATAACTTAAGCAACGGCGATCCAAATTGAGCGCGATTTGAACCCACGCGCAGCTAACGAATAAATCTATAACATAGTAAGAGATGAGAATCATAAGGGAAGTGTGGAATTCTTAGGGTAACAAGAAAAAAGTGAAGACACTTAGTACTGAACATAAATAAAATAGTTTTAACCTTTGTTGATTTATAGGAACCATTTACCATTTACCATCTTTAAATGTAAGTTGTATGGTATTAAGCTATGGTATTCATGATTTCACAATAAGTTTTGAGTTATGATCACAGTTAGTAAATTGTCTGATACAGTTATTTTTAAAAGTGCAAACAGTATTATAAAGAAAAAATCTTTCTGTAATTTCAAATAACTGTTGTGATTGTAACTGCACTTAATATCATATTTGAGGATAACACACCGATCTGGTAACGAGGTGTTACAGTTTACACACTCTTAACCATTAACTTGGAAACTTTAACTTATGATTTTAGGTTCTTAAAATTTATGAGGAGGTTTCCACTGATTTATTTTTAAGTTTCAGACAAGTTTGCCTACTTGCACTTTTACTCCAATACTCTCATTTTTTACACTTTTGACCCGGAAAGTGACTTGTGTTAAATAATTAGATTTGTCATTTAATTAGTCTCTTTTATTCATTAAATAATTCCTAAATACCCAATTTAATTATTAGGGTTATTATAGGACGGTGATTGTCCTCAATTATTTTTGACCTGCAAACACACATCACAAGTCCATTTATACACGTACAAGACATTAAAACTTGATTTGAATAAAAAATATTAATGGATCCAAATTTTAGTTGCCAACTTACCTGAATTACTCGAGTACCTCGCGATTGACATGGTCACTTAGGAATATATTGATATATAATTTTTTTTTTTGAGATATATATAATTTGAAAAGAGAAATACAATCGTAATTATTTTTAAAAACAAAGGCAAAAAGATCAATCAGCCTAAATTCTTCTAATGATATCATAATATATTAGACTACTAAAATTTTAAAATAATAATATAAAAAAGTAAATTCGAAATAATAATATAAAAAATGCTCACAATAAGAAAAAAATAAATATCATTTCTAGACATAAAAAGATAAGACCCATATCTTTTTTTTTTTAATAAAACTCACATCTGTTTATATTTATTAATCGACATAATATGTATCATTAGCACATATTTTTCCTTCACAATAATATCCGGAAGGGTAATAGTTTTCTTATATAGTAGAAGATAAGAGTTATCTTCTACACACTCATTGATATAGGTGGGGTCCATTTTTAAGGGAAGAGAGAGAGAAAAATAAAATGGGACCCATTTTAAATTTTTATATGTAGAAAATAGATTATATTTTATGCAACATAAAAATAATAAATTCCTATCAGAAAATCAATTTCTTACCCGTATAGATTTTCTTTGCCAATTTCTATTTGACAAGTCACTCCAACAACCTAGGGGAGAAACCCTTGGACACAAGAAGCAGAGCACAGGAGAAACCCATGGATCATTACCGTACTACAATCACATATTGTCTTTGTCTAGCATAGGTGTACTCCCAAGTGTTTCGGTACATATACTTCTAATAACCTAAGCGTTGGAGAATGTTGTCCTAAAGTCTAACCTATAAAGGACCTTCTGTCATGTTGCTTTTGCAGTACTGTACGGTGTGGTTCAGTTGCTCCTGAGGAGGAAGAAGGCCCCTATATCTTCACACACTGACCCCTACTCATCAAAAAGTGCACATACTTCGCAATTTTTCAATACTCAACCCTTTATTTATTTTTTTTATTTTTTTTAAGTTTTGTTATAACGTTGTCATCCTCAATTTTTACTTGTATCTTTTTGCTTTTTCTACCTCTCTCCGATGTCCGAACAAAGAAACTGAAAAGGATGATGCTAGTATGCGAGAAAATTTATATGCTCTGGATCACATAATCGTTGCCCTGAAAGAAAAAAAAAAGAATGAGGAATATAAGTGAAAATAAATATAAAGATAAGGATATTATAAAATTATTATTATTTACTATATTTGGTAAAAAAAATATCGATTACTTTATGATCCTGAAACACAGAAACTTTTCTCCTATTATGCGTGCCTGAGATTGAGAATTTTTTCTCCGAAATAAAATAATAAATGAAAGGCTTCTATTATAAAGTGAATGCCGAGCTATTTTAATGTTTGGACTTTTCTAAACACTCTCAGCCAAAAATTCTTCCCATCAACTAAATCTTGAGTAGTATGTATTTGAATCAATTTTTAAAATAATTATTTTCTTAAGTTTTTATAATTTTTAAATTAGTAATTATTTAACAAATAAATAAATAAATATACACTGAATATAGGAAAGAATCATCTCATTTTTTATCTTGATATAACCATATCTTATGAAAAAGATCTCAATCATTCATAATTTACAACGACAATTCAATAATAATAACCATTTACTTTTTTCGTGAGCCACCTCTCTTTCAAAAGAGAGAGACTCGTCACTCAAACATAGTAAAGCCTCCCATGTCTACACATTAACTGGCGAAACTCGCAATTACCATGGCACGAGATATCTCAGCCACAACCCAGCCAAACCACCGTGTTGTCGTTGCATCTCTTTCCATCAAATCGCAAATTATTGCGATTGAAGTCCAGACTGGACACCATAATTGGGAAAGAAAGGTTGTGGCTCGGATGTGGGATGACAAGGTAGTTTTTTTTTTATATATAATAGTATGACTTGAATATATAATTTAATATAAATTATCCAAATCTCTTACCAGCAAACCAATCCTAATGGCTTGACAAGATAGTTTCTAATTTAGCTAGTGATTACGAATGGTGGTGTTTGGGTTAGGAAGTCAGATTTTAGGGGAACATTAATCATACTGTCCCTTTTTTTTTCAATATAATATATTTGAATGTCACATAATCGAATTTTTTTTTCAAACTCTCACAGCACCATAGTCAATTACTATGGACGGGACACGTGTCACTACCTCAGCGGCTGGACATGCAACCCAAAGTAGCTGAGATAGTCAATTACTTTGGTTTTCGGCCATTGGGGAAGTGACACGTATCCCGTTCATAGTAGCTGGCTACCTCAGCGACGAATAAATCTTTGGTGCTACTGTACCACCTAGATTTAGTGCATCCTACCAATAGAAACATTACACTGCAGAGGAGAAAGGAAAATGTGGAAAATGTGGCAGATAAAAGATAACTTTAGCTAACATGTAACATTTTTATTTGTGCGATGTACTAAATCTTTGATGCAGCAGTGGTACTAAAAATTCATTCCTCAGTGACTATGGTGTCATGGCAATTTGGAAAAATAAAATCTACCGCATGCCATTCAGATATATTATATTGAAAAAGGAGAGAGTACGGTTAATGTCCCAATTTGTAGGCGAATGTGTCAAATATAAAATTATTATTTTTAAATATATAATAATAGGGTTTACATTTTTTCCTGTATTGTGAAAATTTTCCCCAACTAAGACAGAAAAGCGAGCCGTAGCTTTTAAAAAAAAAAA
The DNA here is from genome assembly GCA_032173675.1 of Gastrolobium villosum. Lineage (NCBI taxonomy): Eukaryota > Viridiplantae > Streptophyta > Magnoliopsida > Fabales > Fabaceae > Gastrolobium > Gastrolobium villosum. The sequence goes on from JAVKPL010000889.1 coordinate 8,946, forward strand.
AAATTGGCGCATATTTGGATTCTGTAACAGCATAATAATATGGAGAAGTCATTTATTTCAGCCATAACAAAACTAGAAGCACCTCTTGTTTTAGAAGGATAATAAAGGTTATTTACATTTCATTGGATGGTCTGAGGTAAATTGAATGCAATGATAATATTCCTTCACAAATAGATATGTCTCCTATGTTATCCATAATATGCGAAAATGGCGATATAATTTCATATTGTCATCAAATACATGTTTCTTAAACATTAATCTTAGGGTAATATTTTCCTCCTTTCATATGATACAAGTAATTTTCCTAGAGACACATAAAAGTGGGCCCATCAATTTTTTTACTTTTTTTTTTTATTTTAAAAATAGTGTCCCCACAATTGATTATCTCTATGACATGATCTAAAAAATTTCCTACAACATAATACTTATTTTTCCTTAATTTTGTCATAAAAAACTACACACACAACATTTTGTGGGGTCCACACTTTTTAAAACAAAAAAAATAAATAAAAATTAAGGCATATTTATGAAAATATGTATTTATAAAACCCTTTTTATAAATATGTCTTGAAAATTGTAATTTTTGTTTTATGATAAAAATAATCTTTAAAAAACATGTACTAAATATTTACTTGGTGGATTTTTTTAGATTCTCTTTTGCGTATAAAGAGAAGCTTAACCAAACATTTTTCTAAAAGCTCTTACCATAAAAAAAATAAAAAATTACGATGAATAAAATAGAAAAAGTTAGAAATTTCTAGGAAGAGTTTTCTTTAAGATATGAGCCAGTTTTTTCTGAGTGCTCGTATATGTTTTTTTTTTTTTTATTATGCCCTTATTATAAATTGTTATTACAAATTTATTCTATACCATAATGACAAATTATTTGATATCCTCCTACCCTTCAAAATACTAAGAATGACACCAAAAAGAATGAATAAGTTATATTTTATTCATTCTTAGTTTTTTTTTTTTTTTTAATCTTCATTTCTGAAGGGACATTGACTATATTGCTACCCTTTAATAAAAATTTACCGGATTGTCACGTCAGAAAATTTTTTTTGTCAAAATGTCACATCACAATCTCACTGATCTGACAAGTGGGATGGACTGGACACGTGTCAGCATGAATGGTAACCATTCTCGTTGGGCTGTCCAACTAGAATGACAGAATGCTGGCACGTAGGGTTGGCAAAACGGGCCAACCCGGCTCAACCCACCCGCGTTCAACCCGAAAAAAATGAGTCGGGTTAGGGTTGGCTCGAAGAATAAACGAGTCAGAAAACTCAACCCAACCCGACCCGAACCAGGTTAGGGTTGGCTCGAAAAAATGAAAAAAAAATACAATTCCATTGATGTTGTAACTTCTAAATTTTTTTCCTAAATTATTAATTCATTCATTACAATAAACCATAGAAAATTCCTTTTGCATTTGGACTTTAACTTATTGGCAGTTGGCACCACATTCACACTGTCACACATACTATAAAAAAGGTTCTTAATGCACGGTTTTAGACTTATTGGCAGCTGCAGGGTATTTTCGTTTGCGTGTTTGGAATTGAGATTTTAGGTTTTAGCTTTCCACTTTACCTTCATTGATTTTTATACATTTATATTAAAAAAAAAAAACATAACCCGTGAGCCAACCCGTTTAACCCGTGGGTTGGCTCGGTTTTTTTTTGAGTTGAAACGAGTCGGGCTGACTCGAGTTACTAACTCATTTTCCCTAACCCAACCCGACTCATTTTAGCCGGGTTACGAGCCAACCCGACAAATGTACAAACATTGAGAGAATGCATGTACTTTTGCCACGTGTCAGCATTCTGTCATTCTAGCTAGGCAGCCCAGCGAGAATGGTTGACCATTCAGACGCTGACATGTGTCAAGTCCATTCCCGCTTGTCAGATCAGCAAGATTGTGACGTGACATTTTGATAAAAATATTCCTATCGTGGCAATCCGATAAATTTTTGCCTAAAAGGTGACAATATGGTCATTGTCCCCATTTCTGAAACCTTTGTCTTTTATAAATAACTTTTTTTTGACTTGAGCTTTAAAATAATCTTTAAAATAAGATTTTTATGTAATCACAAACAACTTTTAATTATATTTTGTAAGCTCTTATTTTTAGTTTTAATTTAAAAGTAATTTTTATAGGAATTGCAATAAACTCTTAGAATGACTCTATGAAACTATATCACTACTTTCGCATAATAAAGCTAATGTAAAAATGTATGAGACATATGTATCTTTCTCCAAATGGATATAACCGCTGCTTTCAATTTACCAAATAAATTGGGAATAACCTATCATCTCTTTGAAAAGAGGGTTATTCTCGTTATGTTGATACTCAAAACAATTTTGCTTTCTCTTTTCTAAGTGTCTTTAAAGTCAATAATTTTGTATGATAACTCAATTGAATAAAATCTGACTTGTACAGCTCTATATAGTCACTAGCAAAACTAGCAACCATCTTGCCATCTATTATGTCCTCAAGATCCGGGTTGCCCCTTGTTTCTCTTGGGCCGGTATCTTGATGGGTCTCTCACGGCGTTAGCCAAAGGGGAGTGTGTGCACAGTCCGTAATAGTATAACACCATCGAAAACATTTAATGTGCTCCTGGACTTTGTGATCCTTCAAATCAAAATATGACACTTGTATTTATTTTTTTTCTTTTCTCTCTCCTATATTTTTTCTTTCTTTCTCTTTCCTTTATCCCACTGAATCCAAAGTGTTCCTGGAGCACTACATTTTTACTCCTTGCCATCACACAACTCCAGCCAATTCTTTTTCTTGATTAAGGTGTCCACTTTGGACACTTGTTCAATTGCACCAGTTTGCAATAGGTGATTTGGCTGCTGACCATGGGTGGTATTGGTCGTGTGGTGGCATGTGATTCTCGGGGTGAAAATGGGTTAAGCTGAACTGAGTTTCATCTAAAAAGATTCAAACTCATGCTAAAAATTTCTAACTTGATCTGGCTCGAAAACATAAGAAGAATTTAACTGTTAGGTTGGTCTGAACCATTCATAAAAAAAAAAAACAAATGGTCTGTTCTGATCCATTAGCTGTTTATATATATATATATATATATATATATATATATATATATATATATATATATATAGCTACGATCCTTTGACACTAGTGTCAAATTTGAAATTTGACATCTCATCTGATAGTCATTAGATAAAAAAAGACCAATGATGTCCCATGCTTACAAATGAGAGTCTTTGAAATTTGACACTCGTGTCAAAGGATATATATATATATATATATATATATATATATATATATATATATATATATATATATATATATGAGGTATGATTTTTTGGCACCAGTGTCAAATTTGAAATTTGACACCTCATCTGAAAGTCATTAGATCAAAAAAGATCAATGTTGTCACATGCTTACAAATCAGAGCCATTGATCTTTTTTGATCTAATGACTCTTAGATGAGGTGTCAAATTTGAAATTTGACACTTGTGTCAAATGATCCTACCCCTCTCTCTCTCTCTCTATATATATATATATGTATATATATATATCATGGATGGGGAATACTCTCATGTTATTAAACTCGGCCCGGTCATCGACTCGGTCGAGGTACCGGGTCACTGGGTCACTGGTTCAACCGCATGACCCGGTTAGTATATACAAATTTGTAATTTTTATTAAAAAAAACTATTAACACACTCAAATACCTGTAAAATATGATACCAATTCCAAATATTCTAATTTGAAAAGCAATAAATCACACAACATTTTCCAACAAAAGACCCAACATACATATAATATTTGTCTTGTCCTTAAACATTTAATATCCATCACAAATCTACAACAATAGCTTTTGTCAGTATCAAGAGAAAACAAACAGATCAAATTGCTAGCACAAGAACATATAATTATGCCCAAGGAGGCAAAGTTGTGTCAATTAATTCATGCTCTCCTTCTTCATTGCCTTCAGTTTGATTTGCACTTTCCATGGTGTTGTCTTGTGCCTCATCTTACATCATCATCATCAAAATTTAGTTGATCTAAAACAAATGCCAATTTTTCATGTATGTTAGTTATTAACATGAAGTAGTCAAACAATCAAATAATCATAAAACAATAAGTAAACACACCTGCTTCATCTAAAGTTGGTTGAATGGACATATGTGCAAGCTCCGTCCGTAAAGCTTCCATTTCTTCAACTGTTAAGTATGGTGGTGATTCCTCCAGTGCCCAATTAGAGTGTTCCTCAAATGTTTCAAAATTTATTGGATCATAATCTTGATGCTTCAATCGACTCCTATGTTTATTAAATTGTCCAATTTTCAAAATTAGAAAATACTTAGAGAAACAATTATATAAAAAAAATACTCAATAATACCTTTGTGCCAGCCTCAAGTTATAACGAACATAGACAAGATCATTAAGCTTTTGATGCTCTAATCTTTTTCTCTTATTCGAATGAATGTGTTCAAATATGCTCCAATTGCGTTCACAACCCGAAGCACTACAAGTTTGACTTAAAATACGAATAGCCAATTTTTGCAAATTTGGTGCACCACATCCATAAGATTCCCACCATTGATCTAGAATATTGCATGTGATAAATTAGTATTAATATTATTCAACAATAATAACAATTAATGCTCATAAAAAAAGAAAGATATAAACCATAAATTTTACCTGGCATCACGGTATTCCGTTCACGTTTAGCAGATGGCCTTCCAAAATCTAGCTCAGTATTTTTGAATATTCTCATCTCACTTGTCAACTTAGAATTTAAATCAGGATTCCCATAAGCATATCTCTCAATGACATCCAAAAGGCCTGATGTTGTGAATTTATGTTTTTCAAATTCTTCATTATTGAAACGACAACCTGGATTCAACCAATAACCAGCGGCATGAAGATTTTTGTGAAGCTGTGAATCCTAGCGACTATCTAAGATGGTCAAGTAAGGCTCCACCTTCTTCTTATTTCTTTGAAATCTCCTTATCATCTCCTCCTTAGCTTTAAATATAGCTTGATAAAGAAAACCCATGGCAGGTTTGTCTTCACTATCAACAATACGCAACACACGAATAAGTGGCTCAGTAAGCTTCACAATATCAACACATTGTTTCCAAAAATTAGAATCTAAAACTTGCTCCACAATTTTTTTTGCCTTAGCCTCTTTAGAATAAGCTGAGCTTGTCCAATCTCTAGAAGTTACCATATCCCTTAATGCATCCTTTTGAGCCAATATGCTTTGTAAGGCAATAAAATTAGTGGCATGATTATTATCTGGATTAACTTATGAGGAGTTGTTTCAACTTAATCAATAATTTTAAGTTCGAGTCCTGAATGAGCTAATTATGTTTGCAGTAGGTAGCTTCTTATCAATAATGAGCTAAGTTATTACTAATTATGTTTGCAGTAGGCAGCTTCTTATCAATAATGAGCTAAGTTTTCTTCTAATATATTAACAAAGAAATCAGATGCAATGCAACGCTTTAGAAATTATGGCAAGTTTTACTCTCTGGTTAATGACAACGCTTTCTTGTGGACAAAACCAAACCCAGAATTAGGAAAGCAGAAAAGAGCAAGTCATCACGCTTTAGAAATTTCAACAAATTATACACACACAAAATTTAACAATAAAAAAAGGAACACCATAAGTACCACTTTTGAACACAGATTTCCCTTTTGAAGCTTGAATTGTTCACTCTTTGGAAGGAAATTAATCTAACAAAAAAAGGAATCTAACAAATGTGAAATATGTGATTATTAAGTAGAGCCACTTTCTTTGGATGGAAAGTAATCTAACAAAAAAAAATTAATAATAATTAATAACCAATTAGCAATAATCAACAACTTTCTTTGGATGGAACATGGGCAGATCAGATTGGTTAATAACCAAACAAAAAACAAAACAAAACATGGTTTGGTTACCTGTTCACGCTTGCCTTCAAAAATAACAAAAAACCCTCCCTTAAGCTTGGCTTCAAGCTTCAACTTAAACACAATTTTTTTCTTTTTCTCAAGGTGGAGTAGATCAGATCTGCTTGGGGTTCTCTTTTTCTTCCTCGGGTGGAGTACCTCACAGTCTCAGCCGTTCTCTTTCTTTTTCTTCCTCGGGTGATTTGTTTGGGCCTTTGTGGTTTGTGAATTGTGATGGACAACACCAGTTCTGACTTCTGAGTCTCACTTATCATTTAACCAAACCAAACGACGTCGTTTTTGCTTTTTTTATCAAAAATAAATAAATAATATACATGACCCAGCCGGTTCAACTAAAAACCGGTAGGGTCACCGGTTCTCTCAAAACCCGGCCGAGTCGTACCGGTTCACCTCAGGTCTGTTACATTCCCGATCCAAAGAGCTAACCGGACCGGTCAGGTGACCGGTTTACCGGGTTCCTGGTCGACCCGGCCAGTCCGATTTTTTCATCATTACTCTCAAACAGGCTAAGAAATAGAAATACAGCGAGTTCTACTGAAGCTTCCTAAATCAACTAAGTACAACAAATAAATATTAGGGGGTGGAGACAAAAAAAGCCTGCTAATTTTTAACTTCTAAGTAGAACATAAATCAACTTCACAAAAACCATAATTTCAACGTTCAAACAAAATCATGAATCACAACAATAACTTATCACAATCTGCATTGCATTTAAGTCACTTTCAGAACAAGATGCCCAAATTAAATAACATATATTTCACCGGATCCAACAAATCAATCCATACTATGCAAATTAAAATAACTGCATAAATCCAATAAATGCATAATGATGCTTTTAGTAGCCAAAAACTTCTCATTATCTTCTTTCCCTTAAAAATACAATTCCAATGTTACATAAGTTGGCAAATATAGAAAACAAAAAACAAAATTAAAGAATAGAAAAAAACAAAAAAAGATTAAAAACAAAAAACCTTTTTATACCTTTAGTTTTTTCTTCAAGTCATACTTATTACATAGCCAATCTCCAACATATATTAAAGCTTGGATGGTATCTTCAGCCAAGCTAGAACGATAGGTATCAATAACTCTTCCTCCAGCACTAAATGTTGATTCTGATGGTATTGAAGAGATTGTACAGATCTTATGTCACTATCAAATGTAGTATTGGCGGGGGATCGAACTTATTTCTTTCCACCACCTACTCAGCTCATATGCACCAATTGAATTATCACCATTTCTTTTACCCAAAAAAAAAAAGAATTATCACCATTTGGTACTACTATGAATAATAGTATTTTATTTTATTTAAAATAAATAATATGATATAGACCGACCTATAGGTTTATAGACTTGACAGGTAAAAAAAGCCTATGACCTATTTTTTAAAGATTTAAAAAAAAATCAAGCTTGTTCTATTTGACTATATATTATAGGATAAGACTAACTTGATATAGATTAAGTCGTAAGCCAATCCGACCCACTTTTATCCCTAGTGGGTCCCAATTTTGCTTATGATTGCAATGGAGTGGGAGGCTTTACTATAATTTTATCATTAAATATTATAGAGGATTGAGAGGCAAGAAAAACTATAAATTTGAAGCATATTTTTGAAAAAACAAACACATTTTTTATTTCAAGAAAGTGACATTGATGATCAGCATTATCAAAATAAGCATATTAAAATAATAAATAAAATAATATATTATTGTTTAAAATACAACATAAAAACTTATATTTTTTTAGGGTTTGTGTTTTCTATAGTTACTTGAGATAACTTTATTTAATGTTCACCGAAACGACGTCATTTTGGGCTGAAATCATGGTGTTTTTGTAATATTAATTTATTTCAGGGTTATAATAGCCTTTATCATTCTAATTTTTTAATTTTTCAACCCAAAATGACATCGTTTTGATGAAAATTAGACAAAAATGTCTAAAGTAACATTAGATATTTTTTCCCATTTCTTTAATATAAAATATTAAACATTTTAAAGGGAAAGGATATTGTAATAACCAAATTGTGTTACTACCTAGTTACTACCAATCAATCTTTCCGTTAGATCGATTATGTTGATCCAACGGTTATATTTATTTCCATCTTTATATGGTCATGATTTCTCAAATTTAGTACTTTATATTTATTTTCACCTTTGTATGGTTATGATTTTTCATATTTAATGCTTTCACTTTAAATATGGGGAATCATAACCATACAAAGATAAAAATAAAAATAACCGTTAGATCAACATAATCGATGAAACAATGAGATTAATTGGTAGTAACATGGTATTATGGTTGTTACAATATCCTCCCCATTTTAAATACTCATAAATGCTCTTTTTTAAAGACGGAAGCGCGGGTCATACACATTTATGGTGAGAAACAAATTTAAAGCCAAACAATAATGATTCTAAGAATTTCCGGGTCAAAAATAGAAAAACCTCATACGTTACCCTGTATTGTGAAAAGAATGAGAAAACAAAGCGAGGGAAGGACATTCACATTTATAATTAGAAAAAAATTGAAAACTAAGCAATAGTAATTCTAAATTTTAAAATATTAAAATTAAAAATGCCACCATTAATTAATTACTCGTATAATGCGGAAAGATAATAAGTAACTAATATATGAATTAATAAGTAACTAACATATTATTATTTTAAACATAACAAAAAATTAGATATAAAACAATAACATTTGAAACATTTATAAGTTTAATTTACGCTGTATAAACTAAATTAAAAACACAAATAATTCTCACATTTCAATGAGGCGTGAAAGTAGCATTTGAGGCATAAAACGATGTCTGAACTTTGACCATAAGTACATAGGAGTGTGCCATGTTAACAGCAATTTTTGGGTGTTAAGGGGAAAGAAGTCAATGCAGCTTTAGCTTTCTCCTTGCAAAGAGCCTTGGAAAGTCATATCATAACAATATTGGACTGCTGCTATCAGAGCTCGCGTGCACCCACTTGACCTAAGCTTCTACCTCAAAATTTGGTACAGTGACCATTTCGACATGTTTTACCAAATTATTTATAAGATTGTAAAAATTTTCAGAATACCACGCGGCATAATTCGCTATACTGTGCAGCGAATTATGTTTGTAAATAATTCGCTACACAGTGTAGCGAAATATGCCTTGTTAGGCTGCACAGTCAGCAAAAATGACATGTATCAAGCTGGCAGCAAAACAAGCATAATTCGCTACACAATATAACGAATTACTGTCAGCTTGACACGTGTCATTTTTACCGACTGTACAGCCTGATACGGCTTGTTTCGCTACACAGTATAGCGAATTATTTGCAAACATAATTCATTGCACAGTATAACGAATTATGCCGCATGGCATTCCGGAAATTTTTACTATTTACGTGACAGTCTGATAAATAATTTGATGAAGCGTAACAAAATGGTCACTCTCCCTCAAAATTTCATGAACAGGGTACCCTTCACTAGGTTTTCACCTCAACAATAATTTTTCTTCCTCAAACAAAAAAGCTAGTCCAACTCAAACCCTTTTTCTCTTGTACTTTGGAAAAAAGAAGAAGGCAAAAAACAGAATCACTTCTCTCTCTATAGGTGCTGTTGAAAGAGGACAGAAAGACCATAAATAAGAGAACAGTGGATTTGGACACCTCTGATTGTCACATCTAAAGACCAAGTATGCATGTCTGAACTGCTGAGCATTTTGACTGGATTTTGGACTTGAGTCTTTCACGCCTTATTAACGAAAAAGTTATTTTTTTCCAAAACTCTTCACATCCTACCCCACACCTTCAACGTACGGTAGAGGCAGTTGGGTGTGTGATAGTAACGAAACAATGAAAACTCACATTACCGTTTTGTTTTAACTACATTGTAAAATTCTTACGATCAGATTCATGTTTTGAGGTTATTTTTTTTGGCACTGTGATGCAAAAACATAAATATTCCCTAGTTTAATTTTTGTGGTAAATTACATGGAGAGTGAGTCTTTAAGTTGTGCATCACCTTCATGGATAACTTGTACAAAAATCAAGGCAATGCAAAATGTGTATTTTGGCAATGCGTTCAAATTGCACACACGCAGCTCATGCATGTCTTGCAGAGCCTAACATGTGCTACACATATTTTGAATTTTGCACAACTCGTGTGTGAGGTGATGCGTAATTTAAATGCACACAAGATTTTTTTTTTTTTTTTCTATATCGACTTTAATTATCTCTTTGACGCTATTTAACTCCCAGTATTCCCATAAATTTCAACTCTTTGAATCGGCTATGAGATTAATCCCGAATCAGAGCTTAGTCACAATTAAAGCTCCTCATCCTTCCACAAAGATGTGTTTAGTGAGCATCAACTCAAAAAGTTGAAACTTATGAGTATATTCGGTTGCAGTAGAGAGTTGAATTTTAAATTTATTTTGACCTATCAGTGCAAAATTCATTACCGATTAAATAATTTTTTAATCTTTATGAGTTTAACTTTTAGAATATTTGTTACAGTCAAACCTTTTCTCTAAAGCATTATGAAGTAATATGTAAAATATTTTATATAAATGGATAAAAAATTAATCTATTGTTTTTTCACAGCACAAAAACATTTGGTTTACAAACGTGGCTAGTTCTAAGTAGGCAAACTCCAGCCATTAATTTTGGCAGCAAATATTTCCAGTCATTTTGTTTAAGCTAAGGTGGCATTGCAACATAATCTTTATTCGCGCAATTAGTCATAACAAATAAGATTGAAATTAATGTAAGTATTGAATTTTTAATTCATTGTAAAGGTATTTGAACGTATTAAAAACCTTAATGTCATATTCCATAACCTTTTGTTATTTTTTTTTGGTACATTGTCAAGAGGTATACTCATTCAACCTTTTCCGGGCACCATGCTCTCGGGGTACGGCCCGTTTTGGGCTAGCCCCTCATTGAAACTACTTGAGGCAGGATTTGATCTCTACACCAAGCAATCTCTTGAGAGCTCAGCTGCCAACTGAGCTACCCTTGGGGTTAACCTTTTATTATTTAGGCACATCCAAATTCAGCATCATAAATGGGAGAAGATACAAGTTGGAGACATAGATGTAAAATAAGGAGTTTAAGGGTTGATTTGATTTGGTAAATAAAACATGGGATTAATGTTTTTCATTTTTATAGGAGGTAAAATTATCTCGTACATTGTTATCAAAAAAATAAAAATAAAAATAAATTATCTCGTACACACACATAAAAGTGTGTGGGGGGTTCATGTGAGATAATGTGAAGAGAAGAAAAAAAATGGTCTAAACACTTTGATGTATGGGTTGGAGATAAAATTATCTCATAAAATATGAGAAGCAATAATCCTATCAAACATAATAGAAAATAAATTAGATTTTATTTTAGGGTTTTATAAGAGTTATGTTGTAAGAAGAGTGATTGTGTTATGTTATAGAGATTCGTTTTGCGTGCCAGAGTTTTTTTTTGCTGCGGGCCCCACAAGATGTTGTGTGTGTAGGAAATTTCATAAAGTCATTGATATGCGACCAGCATATAAGAAATTACAAGACAAAAAGAAGAAGAAAGTGACTTAATCGATGCAAGAAAGGCAGAAAAACTGTTAAAATTATCCAAAGTCTGAATATCAGGAAAGATGCGGCAAAAGAAGTCAAAAAAAGGACAAAGAAGAGCTAAAAGCCCACACTATCAGCGCGGGTATGGCGCTCACAGCGTGGGAAGCAAGAATCTGGCAGAGGCTCCCGCGCTGAGAGCGTGAGATCCGCGCTATCAGCGCGGGAGACCAAAAAGAGGCAGAACCTCCCACGCTCACAGCGCGGGAGTGGCGCTGTCAGCGTGGGAGGCGCGAAAGATGAAAGTTCAATTTTTGAAAATGAGGTCAAAGTCTCTTATAAATAAGAGACTCAACCTCATGGAACCACACACCCAAAAATCCTAAAGAGGCAGATCCGGCTGGAGAAGGAAGGAAGGCGTTCTTCGTGTTCGTCGTCCCGTTCTTGTACTTTTCTTCTATTTTATTTTCAGTTCATGTTGAATTCAGATCAGCGATCATGATGTTGATTGGCTAGATCTATTTTCTGTAGTCAGGGCCATGATCCCTTTGTGAACAATTGGTACGAAGGATTGAATCACTATATGTGTTGATTTTAATATACTTCATCTTTATCTTGTGCGTATTGATATTATTTCTGTTAGATCTGATCAACCTGATAGGGGATGATATTCTGGGGATTAGGGTTTGCAATAGGAATATTGGAATTTTGATTCTGAAAGGAGATAAAGATGACGATTCATGCATGTTCTAGGAATAGACTTGTATGAATTGCAGTCGTGGGATTTATCTACATAATGCTTATTTTCATGCGGGATTACTAAGGGATTAGGGTTCCAATTGAATTAAAGGGTTAGATCACCAAGGGATTGGGATCTAACTAATTATTTTAAAGATGATAATTTGTCTGAGTTGTTAATTTCGATAGATACTGTGAATCAATCCAAAGTAAAATTGGGAGCAATTGGTGAATGTACCCTGGCTACAGTACTTTTCTCACTTCTTTTACAAAAACATTTCCTTCATTTCCTTATTTTAAGTCTTTCTCATAAAAACCTAAAAACAAGTCTTTTACTTTTTAATTAGTTACAATATTGTGAAACCACAAATCGATTCATCTAACTTAAGAGGACTGGTTATCGTAGTAGTTGTTTTACAATCCCTGTGGAGACGATCTTACTTATCACTTTTATTACTTGGAACGATCGGTACACTTGCCGAGTTCGCAACAAGTTTTTGGCGCCGTTGCCGGGGATTGTGTAATCAATATTACAAATAACCGTAGATTCTTGAGATTGGATTTTTATTTTTATTCTTTTTATCTTGTTTTGTGTTGTTCAGGTGCTACTAATAATTTTCCTGAGTTTTATGCGAGGCAGACTTCCGCCTAAGGACTTTGTAATTGATTCTGAAATTGCAAGGACCGAAAAGCAATTAAGGAAGGCTGCTAGACAGATCATTTGGGAAGATTCTAAGCACATACCTTTACAACCAATTCAAGAGATGGCAGAAAACAACAATGCTGGTCATGGACGAGGAGGAAATGCCAACAATCAACCTCCAAGACTGTTGAATACGATTCTGACTCCAGTATTCAACAGGGCCAATTCAAGCATAGTGAGGCCAAATGTGGAGGCCAACAACTTTGAACTCAAGCCATCATTGATTTCTTTGGTGGAGAGGGTTCAGTTTTCTGGTGCTGATGATGAAGATCCTCATGAGTTCATAGACCGATTCCTGATGGTCTGTGATACAACTAAGCACAATGGAGTATCTACAGATGCTATCAGGCTCCGGTTGTTCCCTTTTGCTGTTAAGGGAAAGGCGTTGAGATGGATTGAACGACAGCCAGCAAACAGCATCCTTACATGGGAAGATTTGTCCAGCAAATTCTTTGATCATTTCTTCTCCATGGAAAAATATAATCAGCTGGTGAATGAAATCACAAATTTTCGCCAGCTGGAAGGAGAATCACTTTGTGCAACATGGAACAGATTCCAGGAACTTAACAGGAAATGTGCACATTATGAAGGAGATGATGATAGAAAAGTGGTGATATTCTTCAATGGAATCACTCCTGAAACAAGGATGATAATAAATAGTGCCGCTGGAGGTTCTATTCGGGAAAGTACATCCGAGCAGGCTATTGATTTGATCAAAAAGCTTGCAAGGAATGAGAATGAAAGTGTGCTAGCTCCCACACAAAGAGCAGCAACAAAACCAGCAGATAGTGATGTAATATCATTATCTAAAAAGTTTGACAGTTTAAGTGAGAAATTTGACAAGTTTCAAGTGTCAAAGGTTCAAACAACTCCTCTGGTTTGTGATCAATGCCAAGAAAGTCATGAATCCAGTGAGTGTCCGAATCCATCATCAGAAGATTCACTTCAACAATTACAGGTGAATGGGATCTGGTATGATCAGCGTCTTCCCCAACAACAACAAAACTTCCAGCAAAATCAGAATTTCCCTGGTGGTAACAACAATTTTCAGCGGAGGACTCAAGGATCTGGTATGGATTTTAAATCTAACAATAATTATGCTCAATCTTCACAGAATCAACAAAAAGAGCCAGCTGAGTGGGAAAAAGCTTTTGCTCAAATGGCTAAGGCTTCTAATGAGATGGCTCAACATACCAATGCTTTCATGGAGGAAACTAGAGCCAACAATAAAAACACAAATGCTTCCATCAAAAACCTGGAGAATCAGATAGGCCAGCTGGCCAAGCAGTTTTCAGAGAGAATTCCAGGTACCTTCCCAAGCAATACAGTTATCAATCCAAAGGATGACTGTATGGCTATCACCACAAGAAGTGGTAAGATATTGACAGTTCCAACAAAACCAGCAGTGAATTTGGAAGATACAACAAAGGGGAAGGAGGAACAAAATAAGGAAGCAATTGAACCAGAGATTGAGGTAATTGTGCAAGAAAAAGAAAAAGAAGTTGTGATTGAACAAGAGCAGGTTGAAGAGCAACCAGTTGTGGCAAAGAAAAAGCATGAGTTAAGCCACGAATATGTGATGTCTAAGGCACCCTATCCAGAAAGATTCAAGAAGGGAGCCTATAACAAACATTATGATAGATTCTTGGACATTTTCAAGAAGCTACACATCAATATTCCTTTTGCTGAAGCCCTAGCAAATATGCCTGGATATGCAAAATTCATGAAAGATCTTTTATCCAGGAAGCAGAAGCTACAGGAATGCCAAACTGTAACACTCACTGAGGAGTGTAGTGCTTTTATCCAGCAGAAAATCCCAGATAAGCTTAGTGATCCAGGGAGTTTTAATATCCCTATTGCTATTGGTGATATTGGCATTGGAAAAGCTTTATGTGATCTTGGGGCTAGCATTAATCTGATGCCCTTTTCAGTGTACAAATCTTTGGGGATTGAAGAATTGAAGCCTACCGAGGTATCTCTCCAATTGGCTGATAGATCCGTGAGGAAACCTAATGGTATTATAGAAGATATCCTTGTCAAGGTTGATAAGTTTATCTTTCCTGCGGACTTTGTGGTGTTAGATATGGGAGAAGGAAGTGAGAAACCCATGCTATTAGGAAGACCCTTTTTGGCTACAGCCCGAGCTTTAATTGATGTTGAACAAGGGATGATTAAACTGAGAATGAATGATGAGGAGATCATCTACAATGTTTCAGAAGCTATGAAGAGACCTGCTGAGAATAATGATTGTTTCCAGGTTGATTCTTTTCATGAAACCATTCAACACAAGAAAGAGCGGCCTCAAGAGATTGATTATGAGTTGAAAGCTCGTGATCATATACCTTTTGAAAAAGAAGGAATTACTGTGGAGGTGCTGGAAGAAAAAGCTGAAGATGTAGAGGTTGGTGCCCCTAAGGTTGAGTTGAAACCATTACCCGACACTTTGAAGTATGTGTTTTTGGGAGATGGTGATACTTATCCAGTAATCATCAACAAAGACCTCTCCGAAGGCCAAGAAAAGGAGCTGGTTGAAGTTTTAAAAGCTCACAAGACCGCCAGAGGATGGTCTATTACTGATTTGAAAGGCATAAATCCTTCTTTTTGTACACATAAGATTCTCATGGAAGATGATATCAAACCCGTGAGACAACCACAAAGAAGATTAAACCCAACAATGAAGGAGGTGGTAAGAAAAGAAGTTGTAAAGCTTCTTGATGCAGGAATGATTTACCCAATTTCTGATGCTGCATGGGTAAGCCCAGTTCAAACAGTGCCAAAGAAAGGTGGTGTGACAGTAGTTACCAATGCAAAGCAAGAGTTGATTCCAACCAGAACTATCACAGGTTGGAGAATGTGTGTCGATTACAGAAGATTGAACACAGCTACTCGGAAAGATCATTTCCCACTACCTTTTATTGATCAAATGCTGGAAAGACTGGCGGGCCACTCTTATTATTGCTTCTTGGATGGTTATTCAGGCTACAACCAAATACCTGTAGCTCCTGAAGACCAGGAAAAGACAGCTTTTACTTGCCCATTTGGAGTCTTTGCATACAGAAGAATGTCGTTCGGCCTCTGCAATGCACCTGCCACATTCCAAAGGTGTATGCTCTCCATTTTTTCTGATATGGTGGAGAAAGGTTTAGAGGTATTTATGGATGACTTCTCTGTTTTTGGTTCTAACTTTGATTCTTGTTTGAACAATTTGTCTAAAGTTTTGAAAAGATGTAATGAGACTAATCTGGTTCTGAATTGGGAAAAGTGCCATTTTATGGTAACTGAAGGTATAGTGCTGGGACACAAAATCTCTAATGCTGGGATTGAAGTTGATAAAGCAAAATTGATGTTAATTGAACAACTTCCCATTCCCGTAAATGTAAATGCTGTTAGGAGTTTCCTAGGACATGCAGGTTTTTACAGGCGGTTCATCAAGGATTTCTCCAAGATTGCTAAACCATTGAGCCAACTCTTGGTGAAAGACTCCGAGTTTGTGTTTGATGATGCATGTTCGAAGGCATTCCATTTGTTGAAGGAGAAGCTTACTACAGCTCCTGTGCTTACAGCTCCTGATTGGAACCTTCCATTTGAACTCATGTGTGACGCCAGTGCTTATGCAATTGGTGCAGTCCTTGGTCAGCGTAAGGAAAAATTGTTACATGTCATTTACTATGCTAGCAAAGTTTTGAATGATGCTCAGGTTAATTATGCAACAACTGAGAAAGAAATGTTAGCAGTGGTTTATGCACTAGACAAATTTAGACCTTACTTGTTAGGATCTAAAATCATTGTTTTCACTGACCATTCTGCTATTAAGTTTTTGATGACTAAGCAGGATGCCAAACCACGACTGCTGAGGTGGATGCTACTCTTTCAAGAGTTTGATTTGGAGATCCGGGACAAAATTGGAGTAGAGAACAAAGTGGCTGATCATCTCTCCAGAATTCAGGCAAAAGAGCTACAAGATAGTTCGGAAAAAGAAATCAATGACTATTTTCCTGATGAAAAGGTAATGGCAGTCTTTGTTCCTCCATGGTTCGCAGATTTTGCCAATTACAAAGTTGTAAGGGAGTTGCCTCCTAACCTTACAAGGCAACAACAGAAGAAATTTCTGCGGGATGTAAGGCGATATTTCTGGGAGGATCCACATCTCTATTTCCAATGTGCTGATGGGATCATTCGCAGATGTGTCCCTGAGTTTGAAATGAGTCAAATTTTGTGGCATTGCCATTCTTCCAACTATGGAGGCCACTTTGGAGGTAATAGAACCGCTCAGAAAGTCTTGCAAAGCGGTTACTACTGGCCGACACTCTTTAAGGATGCAAAGGATTGTGTGGAAAAATGTGATAAGTGTCAGAGAACAGGTAATATCTCACGCAAGGATGAGATGCCTCTGAATAATATTCTAGAGGTAGAACTGTTTGATGTATGGGGCATTGACTTTATGGGTCCATTTCCATCATCTTATTCCAACCAGTATATCCTTGTTGCTGTGGATTATGTTTCTAAGTGGGTAGAAGCTGTTGCTCTTCCTACTAATGATTCTAAGGTGGTTGTAAATTTTTTGAGGAAAAATATTTTTACAAGGTTTGGAGTACCTCGGGCTATTATCAGTGATGGGGGTACTCACTTTTGTAACAAACATTTTGAGAGTTTGCTAGTTAAGTATGGGGTGAGACACAGAATAGCTACACCATATCATCCCCAGACTAGTGGGCAAGTGGAAATCTCCAACAGGGAGATAAAAAGAATCCTGGAAAAGACAGTGGGAATTTCTAGGAAGGATTGGGCAAAGAAGCTTGATGATGCACTCTGGGCATATAGAACTGCGTTCAAAACTCCAATTGGCATGTCACCTTACCAATTGGTGTATGGCAAACCTTGTCATTTGCCGGTGGAGTTAGAACATAAAGCCTTGTGGGCTACAAGGTTTTTAAATTTTGAACCATCAGGAGCTCAAAAGAAGAGAATATTACAGCTGAATGAGCTTGATGAGTTCAGAAGAACTGCATATGAAAGTGCACAGATTTACAAAAAGAAGACTAAACTATGGCATGATAGCAAGATCAAGCACAAAGAGTTTGCACCTGGTCAACAGGTATTATTATACAACTCTCGACTGAGGTTGTTTCCAGGTAAACTTAAATCTCGTTGGTCTGGTCCTTTTGTAGTGACAAATGTGTTTCCATATGGTACCATTGAGATCTCTCCTCTTGATGCTGAGAGACCCTTTAAGGTAAATGGAAATCGGCTGAAATTCTACTATGGGGAACCTGTGAATAGGGAGACAATTTCTGTCCCTTTAACTTCACCTGAATAATCACGGTTCCGGTCAGGCTCGTGACGTTAAACAAGCGCTTGCTGGGAGGTAACCCAGTGGAAAATTTTTCAATTTGTGTAGTTTAGATGCTTGTTTTGACAAGAGCTGGGAATGGGATGAAATTTTTGAAAGTCCACGCTGGTAGCGTGGTTCCCACGCTAGCAGCGTGGAGCACAAGAAACAGCCAGAGGGTCCCGCGCTGATAGCGTGGACCCCGCGCTATCAGCGCCATAATTCAAGAAAAGGCAGAGAGACCCACGCTCATAGCGTGGTTCCCACGCTATGAGCGTGAGAAAAGAAGCCACGCCCGCAGCGTGGATATGGCGCTCTGAGCGAACAGGCAGGAACACCCGCGCTGAGAGCGCGGGAATGGCGCTCTGAGCGCCAGAAGGGAAATTTGGCCAGTGTTGCCCGCGCTCACAGCGCGAGACCCACGCTGCGAGCGCGGGAATCGCGACAGTTTTTTGTTTAAAAGGGCCAAAACCCTATTTCCCTTTAACATTTCCCTTCCTCTTCTGCGCAGCCACCTCCCTCTTCTCCTCTTCCCTTTCTTTTTCTTATCAAACACAACACACACCTCTCCACCACAACACACCTCACCACCACCATAATCCTTCTTCCCTTACATTGTCCATCTCTCTCAAAGGGTGTGGGTTCCCATTTGGTGCTGAGTTTGATTCTCAAAATCTCAAGGTTGAATACTTCTCTCACAAATAATCAACAATGGCTGGTGAAAAGGTAAGTTTGATACTTGATTTATTAATATGTTGGTTGTTTGATGAGTTTCCATGGATATATGCATGTTGGTGGTATTTGCTCTTTCATGATGATATTGGTTGCACAAATCTGGAGTTGCATGTAAGGTGTTTGTTCAAATGTCTCATAGGAAAAAAATCAGAACTTTTATGTTGTTCAATAATGGTCTGTTCAATGGTATTTGATGGTGTCATGTAATGTGAGTGTGTGGATGGTTAGTTTTTTTTATCATGCATGTTAAGTGTTTGATAAATGATCTGAGTTAAAATCCCTAACACATTTTCATGTAAGGTCATACCATGTGTGGATATTGATATCTGGATTACATGATTTACATACCCATTGCCATGACAACATGAACATTTTAAGTATTTCATTCATGATTTGATTCTGAATGCACATGGCTTGGATTTACATCATGATAACTCATTGCCATATGATACGTAGGCTGCACAAAATGATTAATCTGGGAATTGGGTTGTTTACATGCTTAATAGTTACAACTGTCCTGTATTCTATTGTGTTGGACTTTTCTGAGTACAGGGAAAGAGGACCGCCAAAAAGACTACTGGTGCATCTGGCACAAAAAGGCCAAGAGCCCCTGCTTTGGTCGATTTTGATGGTAACCGGTTTCTAACTCCGGAAGCACAGGACCGGTACCACAACTGGTTTTTGAAGAAAAAGATAATTCAAGAAAGAAGGATTAGCAGTTTTCTGGCGGACGACTGTCCGGTAAGCATGACAATTCAGAGGAGGGGATGGAACAAGCTGGTTCAGTTCCCAAGGGCAAGCTGCAGTACAATTTTGCGCGAATTCTGCGCAAATGCTGATAAGGATACGGTGGACAGAACAAGGAAGAGCTGGGTAAGGGGGAGAGAGGTCTCCTTTACAGCTTTCCAGATAGAGAGGTTCCTGAACACCTCCTGGGAAGCCACACAGTCCTGTTTCTTTACAGACGCATTCAACAGGATGCAGCCTGTTGAAGGAGTGTATAGGGAAGAGATGCCTGCTTTGGCTGCAACAATTCGTGAGGGTATTACTCAGCCTCACTCCGCCTGGAAATCCAAACATGGTCAGCCGGATGTACCAGAGAAATTGGATCGGCTGGACCTCAATGAAGAGGCAATTTTCTGGCATTCCTTCATCAATTCCACAATCATCGCTTCCACTAATTTGAGCGATGTCAATGTGGAAAGGGCAGTGCTTCTTTATACTCTGCTAGGGGACTATAATCTGCACATTGGGGCTATTCTGTCTGATAGGATAGTCCATATCATTACTCAGGGGCGACCAGATTTTAGTTTGGCTCACTGCTCACTCATTGAGCAACTTTGCATCCAGGCAGGAGTGGACATACCAGAGGATGAGCCAAGAGATGTGAAAATAAAAAAGGATCTGACCCAAAACCACTACAATGATATGCAAAAGGAGTCCAGAAGGCAAGCTATCTGGAAAGCATCTGGCGGTGCTGTTCCACCACCTCCCCCAGTCTCATCTACACCTCCATCTGCTGACTCTCAGTTGCTTCAGCAATTGATGGTTCAAAGCAACTATATGATGAGTATGTTGGAGCGACTGTGCCTGGACAGAGGAATTGACACGGCCGGGTTGATGGCTCAAGTTCCACCCAGTTCACAGGCTGGTCCATCTATGCCTTCCGCTGCTGATGATGATGTGCTTGGAGATCTGGAAGCTGATGATGATTTCATGGATGATATTTGAGCTTTACTTTTTCATTGTCACCCACTGCACCTTGCTGGTTTCTTGAAAACAATTACTTTTACATTTTGAAAACAGTGTTGAAAAATTGCTGCAATTTGACTTTGGTTCAGATTTCATGATTATTCTATTTTAACAGTTAACAAGTATGTGTGTATTCCATCTGGCAGAATTAGCTATCATCTAGGATAGTTTGTTGCTGAGGACAACAACATTCTAAATCTGGGAATTGTCGCATAGCATGCTGAATGCGAGAGTGGTAAATACTGTGGAACTACACCATACACCATGTGGAAAAGACGTCTTGTTTTGAAAAAAGAAAAGAAAGAAGAAACAACAACAATTCTCTGGTTTAAATGTGCTTGATTGAATTTTGGAATACAATGCATAAACTTCTGGCATGACATTGTATAGGCAATTTCTTTCAACTGGTATGTCTGAATTTTTATGCTTGAATGATTAATAATGCCTAAATGATTCTTTTGGAAGTCTAGTCTGACATCATAGCTAGTGAGTTTTTGTGCTTAAACACTTGTTTTATTCTGAGAGACTTCACTATGATAGCATTCCAGAACTTGCTCAGTTTCTCTAAAGATGCATGCACTGATTGAAATGATTAAGGCAAATTTTATTCTGTTAAGCCATGGCCAAATACTACAACCAGATAAAATTTTCCATTGCTAACCTCCTTTGAGCCTGAACCTTTTTGTTCATAATTCTTGCTGATTAATGCTTAGCCATATTCCGATTGTCTTACCTTAATTGAGATTGAATCACTGATGCTTGGAATGAAAACAAAGAAAATGAGGTAAGCTCCACAGAGATCAATAAAAAGAAAGGCAAAGGAAGTGTGCTCTTAAAAAAAGGGGAAAAAAAGAAGATAAGGGGTGAATGTAAAGAAAATGAGGCTGAAAAAGGAATTAATTCCCGAAATTCTGTGGGAATGTTAGTGGAGTAAAGCAAATAAGTTGAAGGTGTAATACCAGTTTTTCAATCTCATTTTGCTTCAGCTACTATCCATAAATTCCTACCCTTTAGCCCGGCCAAGTTATAACCTGTAAAGTTCTTGTGATCAATTGTGCATGTGTTAATGTTCCTCGTCTTTAGGAACTTGAGAATATAAGCAAGCTTATGGTAATGTTATTACTGTGATAGATTGAGTGATTGTCATTCACCCAAACACTTGAGTATTGAGCGTTATATGATTATCTTGGTGAGGGGTGTTCAAACTAGATTCTGATCTTTTCATAAAAGGCATTGTTAAAGTTCTTTGCATTGATTCAGTCATGCTTAGTATGGTAATCTATTGATTGACTGTACGATGTTATGTTGGATTAATTGATTGTTTCCTGAATTGAGTTTTGTACATTGCTAGGGATAGCAAAGTTTAAATCTGGGAATTATTTGATATGCGATCATCATATAAGAAATTACAAGACAAAAAGAAGAAGAAAGTGACTCAATCGATGCAAGAAAGGCAGAAAAACTGTTAAAATTATCCAAAGTCTGAATATCAGGAAAGATGCAGCAAAAGAAGTCAAAAAAAGGACAAAGAAGAGCTAAAAGCCCACGCTATCAGCGCGGGTATGGCGCTTACAGCGTGGGGAGCAAGAATCTGGTAGAGGCTCCCGCGCTGAGAGCGTGAGATCCGCGCTATTAGCGCGGGAGACCAAAAAGAGGCAGAACCTCCCACGCTCACAGCCCGGGAGTGGCGCTGTCAGCGTGGGAGGCGCGAAAGATGAAAGTTCAATTTTTGAAAATGAGGTCAAAGTCTCTTATAAATAAGAGACTCAACCTCATGGAACCACACACCCAAAAACCCTAAAGAGGCAGATCCGGCTGGAGAAGGAAGGAAGGCGTTCTTCGTGTTCGTCGTCCCGTTCTTGTACTTTTCTTCTATTTTATTTTCAGTTCATGTTAAATTCAGATCAGCGATCATGATGTTGATTGGCTAGATCTATTTTCTGTAGTCAGGGTCATGATCCCTTTGTGAACAATTGGTACGAAGGATTGAATCACTTTATGTGTTGATTTTAATATACTTCATCTTTATCTTGTGCGTATTGATATTATTTCTGTTAGATCTGATCAACCTGATAGGGGATGATATTCTGGAGATTAGGGTTTGCAATAGGAATATTGGAATTCTGATTCTGAAAGGATATAAAGATGACGATTCATGCATGTTCTAGGAATAGACTTGTATGAATTGCAGTCGTGGGATTTATCTACATAATGCTTATTTTCATGCGGGGTTACTAAGGGATTAAGGTTCCAATTGAATTAAAGGGTTAGATCACCAAGGGATTGGGATCTAACTAATTATTTTAAAGATGATAATTTGTCTGAGTTGTTAATTTCGATAGATACTGTGAATCAATCCAGAGTAAAATTGGGAGCAATTGATGAATGTACCCTGACTACAGTACTTTTCTCACTTCTTTTACAAAAACATTTCCTTCATTTCCTTATTTTAAGTCTTTCTCATAAAAACCTAAAAACAAGTCTTTTACTTTTTAATTAGTTACAATATTGTGAAACCACAAATCGATTCATCTAACTTAAGAGGACTGGTTATCATAGTAGTTGTTTTACAATCCCTGTGGAGACGATCTCACTTATCACTTTTATTACTTGGAACGATCGGTACAATTGCCGAGTTCGCAACAGTCATGTTAAATGAGAGATGATAAACCCTTTATTTTATTATTTAAATAACATAATTAGTCAACAAAATAACTTAATAATTAAGAAAAATCAATATACACAAAATTATTTTTTATCCAAAATTATAATAATTTTTATGTTATTACCAAATGAGATTGGTTCAACTGGTATATGTTTGATTTCTCTTAAATAAGGTATTGGGTTCAAGTATTTGTGAATGTGAAAAATTTTATTTGGAAGAGTTAGCCCCCCATATGAGGTGAATGTTCCTGACACGAACAAAATTGTTTCGATACATATAGTTTATAAAAAATATTTGGGAAATGCATTTGTCATGTTACATGACAAATGAATAGTGTTTATGTTAAGAAAAAGACAAATAAAATTCAATAAATAATGTGTCATCTCATATTTTTAATATTATATAATCTGTCCTTTTCTTAACATAACAACTATTTATTTATCATGTAACATTGACAAATGCATTTCCCAAAATATTTATATTACTCTATCAAACGCAAAGAAACAAAACAAAATATTATTATAGCAAACAATCGTCCTGTATTATAGCTTCCCTCGGTACGCATCAAAGCCAGCGTTAGATTTTATCCGATGCATGATAACTGTATAACTGAAATAATGAAAGCGTCTATGTTTTAGGTAAAACAAATAAGAATATAATATAAAAAGTTATATTTTATTTGATTGTTTAAAATTAAGGTTATTTTGTAGGAAAAGTGATTGAATTATGTTATAGAGATTCGTTTTGCGTGCCGAAGTTTTTTTTTGCTGCCGGCCCCACAAAATGTTGTGTATGTAGGAAATTTTTTGTGGTCATGTTAAATGATAGATGATAAACCCTTAAAATTATAAGGGAAAAATATTTATTCTTTTAAATGACACAACTTATATCTTTTCACTCTCACAAAGAGGTGGGAATCACACTTTTATTTTTTTTGTCAACTTTCTCTCCTCCATTTTCTCTCTCTTTCTCTCTCTTAAAATGACACACTTTACATCATTTAAAATGACACACACTTTACCCAAATTATAAATACTCAACAAAATAACTCAATGATAAACAGAAATTAACACACAATTAATGCACACTATAAAATTTATTACAATGCGGAAGTTTATAGTTTACAATTTTTTTTTTACAACCTCTTACAATCATATCTTATCATCTTTAATTTTTGTCTATCAATGGTTATCATTTATTGTGAATTAATATTTAATTAATGAGTTTAATTTCCTAAAATCATAACCGTTAATTGCGGAAATCAATGGTGATAAGATATGATTGTAAGAGGTTGTAAAAAAAAAGGTTATAAGTATAGCCTCCCTCTATTACAATAGATGTTGTGGTATTCAACAAAGAGTAAGAATACTCTAACTATCAAAAATTCTCACTACTAACTTACTACTCATCATATTACCGAATAAATCTTTGGTGCTACTGTTACACCTAGATTCAGTGCATCCCATCAATGAGAGCATTACATGTGAGAGGATAGAGAAAAGATTTGGCATAAAAAAAGAATTATGGCTGGCATGTAATGCTCTCATTGAAAGGATGTGTTGAATCTTTGGTGCAATAATAACACCCAAGATTAATTCTACATCACCATTGGATGAAAGAGAGAGAATGTTAAAAAGTTTTTGAAGAAAGAGAAAATTTTAATCTAATAATGATTAGATAAGTAGTAAGTTGGTAGTAAAAAATTTTGACATTGAGAATATCCCTTATCTTCAACAAATATTTTAAAATATTAATAGCGTATACTAGTTATTAAACAGCTAAAAAAAATCACTTCCTGTTAGATTTGAGTGGGACGTACACAATCCATAAACCCACAGTTTATCTGAGCATTTTACGGTACCACCGCTTATATAAATACAAATATAAATATAGATGCCATATGTTACTCTATCTGTTTTTTTTTTTTTTTTACTATCTTTATTTATCACTCTTCAATATTATTAAATTAAAATTTCAATAGAAGAGAAAAATGATAGAGGTGATTGAGATTCTAATTTAATAATGTTAGAGTATAGTAAGCAAAAGTAAGCAGAAAAAAATAAATAAAATAATTTATCCCAATATAGATATATATAAATGATATAAGTAAGTAAGATTCTAATTTCATGATATTGGAGAGTGTTATGGAAAATGATATTGGAGAGTGTTATGGAAAGATAAGGAGAAAAAAGATAGATAAGATAGTTTATCTCAATATATATATATATATATATATATATATATATATATATATATAAGTTTTCGTTTTGTCTTTTAACATGATATAATAAAGTTTCCTACACACACAACTTTTTGTGGGTTCCATACTTTTTTAAAAAAAAAAAAAAAAATTTACGCACGCAAAATGAATCTCTATAACATTACACAATCACTTTTCCTACTATTTAACTCTTATAAAACCCATATATAAAACTCAAACAAATATATTGTAGTACTCAGGTTATAGCCTCCCTCAGTTGCATCAAAAGAATTTATTCAATGCATGATCACTTTATAACCGAAATGGTGCAAAGGTCTATATTATCTTGATAAAAAATAAGAAATTATATGATATGAAATAAATTATATAATATAAAAAATAACTTAATGATCAACACATAATCAATATAAAAAATAGTAACCTAAATTGGTTAACAAATAACTACAAACATGCACGACAAAAAATATTATTATTCAAACAAGTGTATTGTAATATTCTGATTATAGCCTACCTCGGAATGCATCAATGCCAACGTAAGATTTTATTCAATGCATGGCTACTTTATAACCGAAGTTATGCAAGGATGTGTTTGAAAAAAAAAAGGACTAAAAAATTAAAAATATAATTTCCATCGACGTAATTCAATGAAAGGTAAAAGTAACTCTACTTGGGCATGGATACAGTAATGTAGTCCACACTCATCTATTGTGTTCCTTCAAAGCATCATGGACTTGTAACTTAGCTTCTTTCTCTTTATTTTGTCTCCATGCTCAGCATTGGAGATAGCAAATTGGGTCCTTCCCGAGGAAACAGAAGAAGCAGATCCTCTAAGATTGTATGCATGAAAAATTCCAGAACCGCACAACTCTGTCACATTGGCATTAGCAGCATCAAAGCAAAACTCAGTTGTACCTTCAACAAAGAGAGAGAAGAGAGAGAGAGAGAAAGAGACATGCCCCTTGAAAAACAACTAATAAATTTTCAAATAAAATAAATAAAGAACAATTAGTATACCCTTATTGAATATATTCATAACTCTCATAATCATTCTTACTCCGAAAGGCATGAAAATAAAAAAAGAGAAAGAAAAGAAAGGAGAAGATAATAAGTTATATTAAAATAGTCATACTTACATATAACTTTTCAACAAACTTAAAAAAAGACCAGCAAAGATAGACAACACTATTATTTCAGCTCTGTGATACACTGTAATAACTGACTAATTAACAGTTCCCTTCCCCCTACACAATTTTAGTAAAGTAAGGACCAGAGCCATTTAAAAAAAAAAGAAAAAGATTAATTAAAAAAGATGACCCATTTGTAGAGAGATATTTCTTTGTCTTCAGTAATTAGCAGGGCGACTGGAGGGGTGACCATGGCCCCCCCATTGCATTTGCATCGCGTTGACATCGCCAGGGGAACTCATTGGGTTGGGACTTGCAACATTGAAACCAGAAATGCCATCATTCCCACCTTGTTCATTAGGGTTGTTATCACCATCTCCACCATCATTGACACCACCAAGCTTGTGAAACTCAGGGTTCTTGAACACAGAAGCCACCAAAGTAACAGCAGAGTGAGCCAAAACCTTCCCAGCAATGACTCCACCGAAGATCTGACCCTGATTCCCATTGAGGTAAATACCAAAGGAAGAACAATGTGGCCAAGAGGGGAGAGGGATTGATGAAGATGAAGAAGATGATGAAGCAGCAAGAAGAGGAAGAGGTGGTTGTTGTGGTGGAGGAGCATTTATATAAGTTCCAGTGAGAGCCATCAAGGTGAAGGGTCCATGGAGAGTGAAAGCAGGGGAATGTGAAAGAGGGTGACAAAGGGTAACATTGGAAACTGAACCTGAAGCACTTAGGATCGTTATTCCCACGTGGCGGCGGTGGGCGAACTGGACCAACGTCTCCACCACGTCGGCGCCGGCGGGGATCTCGATGATCATCGCTTTCATTGCTTGTTCGTTGTCTTGGGTTATCACGAGCGGTGGCTTTGGCTTGTTCTTTGAACCTGGTGGCCTGCCTCGGGGTTTCTTTGACGGCGGTGTTATGACATTTGCGAGGTGGTACCCGACGGGGATAGGCGGATTCCGGTGGGAGGAGGAGCCGCCGCTTGCTCCTATTAGGGTGTTGGTGTGGGGTATGTCGTGGTCTGAGGAGTCGTCGGAGGAGGAGAGTGACATTGTGATGCCATGTTCCGCCATTGGGAGGGATGGAAGAGAGGGAGAGTGACACAGTGAAAAGTGTGTGAGAAAAGTTGTTTTCTTTGTTGGGAATTTATAGTGGTAAGAGAGAGAAAGAGATTAGAGTGAAGTAAGGAGAATCAGAGAAGAAAGAAGGTTCAAGACTGAAAGAAAAGAGATTGTGGGGCCTCGTTGAAGTGGGGTCACTTCATATACTAGAAAACAAAAGATTTTTAAAGTTATAGTTTTTTATTGTTTACCAATTTAAGGTTGTTCTTAGACTCTTATTAAAATAATATTTGAAATTCTTATTTTATTTCCTTTTGTTTTTTTATGAGTAAATTTAATCATTAAAAATATGAACACTAATATCATGTAATATAAAAATAGGTTTTAATGTTTATACAGTGAATACAGATAAATTATCTATATTTACTCTTAAAATAATATCATTTTGGGTTAAAAGATTAAAAAATTATAATAATAAAAATTACTATAACCTTGCAATAAATTATAATTATAAAAATACATTAATTTTCATCACAAAACGACGTCATTTTGAGCTCAATACATATAAAGTATTTGCATTCACTCCAGAAAAAGCGAATCCATGAAAATATGTGTACACACCTATGTTGAAAAATTAAATGTGAAATTTAGTGATTTAGTGATTATTCCTGGTTTGAATTCTTAGATTAGTCTCGTAACTGACTAAATGTCAAATCATTTATACAAAATTATGTGTGATACTAACAACACATGCTTATATAAGAACATAATTTTATAAAAATATGAATAATTGTAATAGAAAAGGTCCAATTTTTTTTTATGGATTCGATGATGATTCGTCAAAGATACTCTTTTACGAAGTTAATGATAATTTGCCAAAGTTTCTCTTTTACAGAATTGATGATGATCCGACAAGGATGACCTAATAAAAGCAACTATATATCAATAATACAATTGAGTACGGAGTAACGATTTTGTTCGTTAAGTATGAGATTTCATCGAGAATGATTGAAAGATTCTCTTTAACATAATCAATGATAATTCGACAAAGAGCAAGACTATTAAAAGTATTTAATCAAATAAAGTATGTGATTAAAGTATCTGCTGTAACTTCAGATAAGTGTATCTGCTGTTCAGTTAAACGACACCGTTTTTGTTGTTTTTTACCACCGCTCGCTGCTCTCCACGACGAAGTGGCTTCGTTCATGCGCTCTGTAATACTTGAAAAAAGGAGGCACCTTTATATTCACCGCCTTCAATCTATCTTTACCCAATTATTTATAAGGATGGAGGTAGAAACAAAATAGAGGAGAGAGACAAATAGAGAGAGAGAGAGATAAAAAAACTGGGATGTTCATGTTCTTGTGGTAAAGGAGGGGATCTCCGAAATTTCCATTTCACGTTGAATTTTTAAATAGCTTTTTAGGCGACACGAAGCGGAGGAGAAAAGGAGAAAGAGAAGGGGGCAAGGTGGAGGAAAGAAAACAGAAAGGAGAAGATAGATCCCGAGCGGTGGTAAAAAACAACCAAAACGGTGTCGTTTAACTGAACTTCAAATACACTTATCTGAAGTTACAACAGATACTTTAATCCCATAAAGTATTTATTAAGTCAATTTCAAAAAAAACGATTATGTTATACATTATTTGTAAATATATTTATGTGTGTTAGTTAAGAAATGTACAAAATAAATAATGAACATGATAATAATCAATTTAAAAAGAGAATATATTACTTATAAAATGCTTATGTTCAGTAATGTTATCTTGTTAAATTAGTATGTTATTGATGTTAATTAGCTTATGTTCTCTAATGTAATTTTTTGATTTATAAATATTTATTGTTAGTTAGTTTTGCTCATATTCTTTGATTGTAAATTGTCATAATTATTTAGTTAGTAACCATTGTAAAATATTTTGATGACCTTTGACTTTCCCATGACTATTACTTTTGATATACTCTGTAACCATTACACAAATGGTGTATTGAAATATAATTACTCCCTTATTGATGTATAAAGTCCTATATAAGGACATGACTCCTATAGGAATGTGTATGAATGAGAATCAGTATTCTATCCGACTTTCGTGTCTCTTATCTCTTGCTTTCTCTTCTCATTTTCTCTTAATGAATTATCCATTTAGTTATATGCCTAAATGATTGTATCTTGAAGTTCAAACAATAATTAATTTGCATACAAATATTATTATGCGACTGAAAGACATCATGTGAATATAATGACTAATAAAATTAAAGTACATAAACAATTTTGTATTTTGAGGAAAGTAAATAAATTACTCCTGAAGAGATCAAACAAGTAATGTTTGTGCATATGTCATTATGATCATGAACTTGAAATTCACTCGCTCATATGCTTCTAAAGCAAGCTCCCCTTTGAACTTGTACGTGGATGTGAACCTGATGTTTCCCATCTGCTCATTTTTGGTTGGATTATATATGTCGTTATATCATTTGAAGGTTTGACATTTAAGTGAGTTTTTTAGACAATAGAAAATCAAGTGCTTGGAGCCCCTAATGGACGGCTTGTTTAAATATTTAATGAAGGACATTTCCCGACACTAGGGGGAGAAAGCCAGAAGCTTAATGAATCCCGGTAAATTATTTAGAAAGAAAAAACAAATGAATTATTTTGATCTACGTACAAGTATAATTGAAATTAAAGTTCAAAATATCATTAACTTGCGAATTTTTGCAAGACAAATTCACTGTTCACAAATTAGTGACTAAAAAAAAGAGCCACATGTAATGGAGAATTTAACGAATTATGTTTGAGTTTAGCCAACACCGGAAGCATGAATGACCTGCGAGGACTAAAGAAATAAATCTGCAGAAAAAAAAGTCACTCCTCGTGCCTCCTGAAGAAAGCAAAACCATTGAAATAAATGTAGTTGCTAATTGCAACAATCCTGAGAATACGTAATGGCCAAATCTGAATGTCATGGGAAATGATGAAGATTTTGTTGATGATGACATAAAAGTTGCAATACACTATAGTGATATAGGAGAAAAATATAATGAAATTATAACAATCGTCAATGACTCATTTGCCTTCTCAGTAGCTTGTCATCTCAAGAGATAATCTGGACCCAAAACTCAAAACTATAAGAATTCCAGAAGCATCAGACAAAAATGAATGACAGGAGACAATTAATAAAGAATAAGGGTTTTCTCAGAAATCTTACATCAATTATGATGTTTATTCTCCCGTAATGGATTTTATTACGTTCTATTACTTGATCACTATGGAAACTGTAACAACTCTCACTGTCAAAATAGGTGACAGTGAATTTACAAAGTGTTTAAGTGAATTAAACACGTATTTATAGAAATAGTAGACGGTATATCATGTAATTAACATGATAAATAAGTTAAGAATACAGTTCATGCCAGATAAGTCTACTAGGACCCTAATATATGTATAGAGTGTATGTGGGGACATAGATGTCATTATGCTAGACGACGATGTTATGACATTTTCAAGCGGCAGATTCTAGTGAGTGAGGGAAAGGGACATTGTGATGCCATGTTCCACCATTGGGAGGGAGGGAAGATAGGGAGAGTGACACGGTGAAAAGTGTGTGAGAAAATATGTTTTCTTTGTTGGGAATTTATAATGGTAAGAGAGAGAAAGAGATAAGAGTGAAGTAAGGTGAATAAAGGAAGAAAGAAAGTTTAAGACTGAAAAAATTAGATTGTGGGGCCTTATTAAACTGGGGTCACTTCATATACTTGAAAACAAAAGATTTTTAAAAGTTATAGTTTTTTATTGTTTACCAATTTAAGGTTGTTCTTAGACTCTTATTAAAATAATATTTGAAGTTCTTATTTTATTTTATTTTGTATTTTTAGGAGTAAATTTAATCATTAAAAATATGAACACTAATATCATGTAATATAAAAAAGGATAAATCATTTCTGCAGCTTATGTAGAATTTTTTTTTTGCCTTAGACACAAAATTCAAAGAGAGAGAAATGAAAGAGAGGGTGAATTTTGTGTCTGAGGCAGAAACAAAATTTCTGCCTCACCCATATAAAAATAGGAAAAAAGTATTTAACGTTGCTTTAGAAAATTTTGTCTAATATTCACCGAAATGACGTCATTTTATGTTGAAAAGTTAAAAAATTAAAATGATAAAGACTATTATAACCCTAAAATAAATTAAAATTACAAATACACCATGATTTTCGCTCTAAAGCAACGTCGTTTCAGTAAACATTAGATAAAATTGTCTAAAGTAACTTTAGAAAATATGAACCCATAAAATTATATGTACGCACCTATGTTGAAAATTTGAATGTGAATGTGAAATTTTATGGCTTTATGCTTCTACTCAATTTGAACTCTTAGATTAGTCTTATAAATGACTAAATGTCAAATCATTTATACAATATTATGTATGAAACTAACAACACATGCTTATATAGGAACATAATTTTAAAAAATATATATGAATAATTATAATAGAAAACGGTCCAAAATCATTTTTTGTGGATTCTATGATGATTCGTCAAAGATATTCTTTTACGAAGTTAATGATAATTTGTCAAAGTTTCTCTTTTACATAATTGATGATGACCCGACAAGGATGACCTAATAAAAACAACTATATATCAATAGTACGGTTGTGTACTGAGTAACGATTTTGTTCATTAAGTATGAGATTTCACCGAGAATGATTGAAGATTCTCTTTAACATAATCAATGATAATCCCACAAAGAGAACGACTATTAAAAGTAGTTAATCAAATAAAGTATTTATCAAGTCAATTTCAAAAAAATGGTTTTGTTATTCATTATTTGTAAATATATTTATTTGTGTTAATTAAGAATTGTACAAAATAAATAATGAACATGATAATAATAAAATTAAAAAGAGAATATATTGCTCATAAGATGCTTATGTTCACAAATGTTATCTTGTTAAATTATTATGTTATTGATGTTAATTAGCATAAGTTCTCTAATGTAATTTTTTGATTCATAAATATTTGTTTTGTTTTTTTAGCATTCATCGTATTCTTTGATCGTAAATTGTCACAATTATTTAGTTAGTAACTGTTGTAAAATATGTGGATGATCTTTGGCTTTCCTATGACTTTTGATATACTTCATAACCACTACAATAATGGTGTATTGAAATATAATTACTCTCTTATTGATGTATAGAGTCCTATATAAGGACATGACTCCTATAGGAATGTGTATGAATAGAATCAGTATTCTACTTTACTCCCGTGTCTCTTATCTCTTACCTTCTCATTTTCTCTTAATCAATTATCCATCTAGTTACATGTCCAAATGATTGTAACTTGAATTTCAAGCAATAATTAATTTGCAGAATATTGTAAACAATTACAATTATTATTATGTGACTGAAGGACATTGTAAGAACCCGCACTGTTAAATTAAGGATTTAAATAATTTAATATATTGATTTTAAGAAATAATTTCATAATTTACTTTGATTAAATGTGGAAAGATTAGAATAATTATCACAAGGGTTTAATAACGCTTAAAGTCGCTTTCTGACGAAAAATGCAGATACCGATTCTACTTGATGGTATAAGTGTGTAACACCCCGTGTTAACCCGGTTTGTTAACATACTATCGTATTAAGCCACACTTAATTAAAATGCGGAATGACTTTTTCTTTAATTCAATTATGACGTCATTAACCTTAGCCAAGTTGATTACTTAATCAATTTCATAAAATATCGACTGTATGTAAATTGCAAGACAACTAACTGAATACCTCATATATAAATATAAAGTAAGTATCTAAGTCACAGGACTAGAACACATAGCCTGGACCATAAGTCCTGATACATTAATACAGCTTTAACTTAAACAAGACATAATCAAGTCTATGTGGCATGGACAAACCCCATGCTCACCAAATAAGGCCATAAATGCCCAACAACAGTCTCAACTCAAATATCATAAGAATAACAGAAAACATAAACAACAGCCAATATCCAGTCATGTCAGCATGTACAACAATATCTAACTCAACTCTGGCCTCCTGCCACCCGAGGTCTCAACCCCAGGGTTACCTGATCCTGAAATAAGCGTCCCCAAACGTGGGGTGAGATCTCTAACAAGAAATCTCAGTAAGACAAGGGGTCCTCAAGGATCTTCCACCCCAAGCTCACTTAAATGTGCAATATAAGTTCTAAAAGCAGTAATTTCCAGTATAAGTTCCAAAAGTATGCAGTGCAATAGATATCCATGCCATATGAGTTATCACTATTCTACTGGCCAGAGAAAATGCAGGAATACGTCTATTATCCACATAGTAGTACAAGGAACATCGCTTGCACCTCACCATGTTGTATGTGTCACATACTCAGGCTTACCGTATAGGTGGACTCACATGCATATCATAAAAGCACATTGCATATAAAAGCTCAATAGCATTTCCAGAACACCCAAAAACATGTAACACAACATGCATAAACCACATCCCCATGGGACATGGTGGAACCACAACATAGCTAAACTGAGGACACGAAAACTTACCTTACAATCAATCAATCCAAGCCAAGAGTCCAACCACTCTCAAAGCCTAAACACAGCAGTATCACAATCTGTTATGGACCAATAATATATCATTAACCAAAGCTCATACGTATAAGCATAAAAACTACATTTTTCCTTTTACGTTTTACGTCTTAAGGCTTCCCATAAAGCCATAAGCCCTTAACCACTTAGTTCTGACTTAGTTCAATTAATACAGAAGTTCAACTTCATCAATCTAGGATCCACAAACCCCCCAATAGCCTATTGTACTCACAACACAGCTACTGTTCTTTGAAATCCTAGAATATCTGGATATATGTCGGGGGCATATCCGGATATCTCACTGGCCATATCCGGATATCGATATCCGGATATCCATATCCGGATATTTCACGAACGCATATCTGGATATTTCGCGACATAATGCAGTTTCTACATCTCGCGAAAATCCAATCCAAAGGTTGGGTTTTTAACCCATTGTGACGTCCAAGAATGCATCTTTACCCATTTTTAGGTTCATGTAATGGCTGGTTACTTGTTTAACCCATTAACACACCAAGACTTCACCTGTAAGTAACAAAAGTTCATGACCAAGGTTGATGAAACTTACCCAAGATCAAGAACAGAGGAAATGATGCTCTTGGAGCTCACCAACAGCTCCCAATATGCAGACTTGTACAACAAACGAAAATGCTACACCAAAGGTTGGTTCTTGCACCCAAAGATCATTCCTTGGATCACCCAAAAGCCATGACCAAGGCCTCACTCAACCCAAACACCACCAAGTCAGCTCCACAACCCCTCACACAACCCCTCAAACTAAGAAATGAGACACTCACACCACTCACAATGATGCTCCCAAATGTTTACAAGAAGAAAAGAGAAGGATCAATGCAAAAGGTGCCAACTTTCTCAAGAAATAGAGAAGAAAACCCAAAGGAGCAGCCAAAATGATCAGCCTCCCTAAATGTCATGTAGAGAAATCTGATGTCTAGGGTTTTGTGCCCATAATAAGGATATATATAGCCACTTAACACTTGAACGCACAATATTAACTTTAATAGCTAAGAAAAACATTTTAATCCCAAACTTTGGAATCTTATCCTACTCCTTTTTCTAAGATTTGTCATATTTTTATTTTATTTTTCGGAGCACCTTTTCGGTACACGCTTTTTGCATAGCCAATATCAGTTCTGGCATCAGTTATCATTATTTTGACTTGAGACTTGTTTTACAAGCCCTACATATTATTCTAGTAATTATCATGCACTTATTATAATTTTCCGGGATACTTCACCGATACGCATTTATACCTGGTTGCAGAACCGGTATCTGCGCTTTTCACCCGAAAAGCGACTTTCAGCCTTATTACCCACTTACTATAATTATTAAAGCCTCACAATAATTATTAGGGTCAATTATGTAATTATTTCCTAATTATCACATTTATTTAATTAATCACCTTAATTAGTGGTGCAGGTTCTTACAAAGTGCATACCGGTGAAGTATATCGAAAAATTATAATAAGTATATGAATATTCCTAGAATAATATCTAGGTTAAGAATACCAAGTTTGGAGTCATAATAATGAGTCTTGATGTCATAACTAATATCGACTGCGTATAAAACGCGTACCGGCAAAGTGCTGCGAAAATTATAATAAAAATATGACAACTCCTAGAAAAATCGCTAGGTTCAGAATATGAAGTTTGAGATTAAAATGATTAGCGAAGCTATTATAACTAATACCGATGGATTAACTTATTGCGGATATAAATAGAAAATTTGGCACAATAACCTAAGCAGGTGATTTGTCTACGTAGAGCTCCCCTTGGTTTCCTTGTTTCTGAACTCTCCTCACTTCTTGGAGACTAGTGTTTAGGCACAAAACTTGACCAAAACTTCATCTTCCTCATTGATCCTTACCATTTGGTCTTGTAACCACCTAGTTGAGTGCTTAGGGAGGAAGAAGGGCCACATTTTCTGAGTGATAAGTTGCTGTTGGTTGAGGTTTGGGGCTGTCCACTTTGGTTGGGTGTTGTGGGAGCCATTTACATGTCACTTGAGGCTTCAAGAGGAATGTGAAAAATGTTTTCATATTCTGAAAGAGAGATTGACTACAGCTCTTGTGCTGACTTTTCCAGATCCTAAGAGTGAGTTTGAATTGTACTGTGATGCTTCAAAGAAAGGATTGGGTTGTGTAATGATGCAGAATATAAATGTTGTTGCTTATGCATCTAGACAGTTAAAGCCTCACGAAGAAAACTATCTGACTCATGATTTGGAGTTAGTTGCAATTGTGTTTGCATTGAAAATTTAGAGGCATTTCTTATATGAGATGAAATTTGCTGTGTTCAGTGATCAGAAGAGTTTAAAATATTCATTTGATCAGAAAGAACTGAACATGAGACAACATAGATGGGTGGAATTATTGAAAGATTATGACTTTGAATTGAAATACCACCCTGGTAAAGCTAATGTGGTGGCAGATGCATTGAGTAGAAAATCTGTTAGCTTGTCTAGTATGATGATGTGGTATAATGAAGTGATTGAAAAGTTTAGAGACTTAAGGATAGCTGATGTCTTTGCAGGTAGATTGTCTGATATTGAGACTACTAGAATTGAAAATGAGTTATTTGCAAGGAATAAGGAAACTCAAATACAAAATGAGAGTGCTAAATTTCTGAAAGGACAAAGTGGTATATCCTTGAATGATCAAGGTATATTGTTGTATCAAGATAGGATTATTGTGCCTAGGATATTAGCAGAGGAAGTCGTGATTGAGGCCTATAAGGGTCAGTTTACTATTCATCCCGGTGCTACGAAAATGTATCAGGACTTAAAAAGAAATTTCTGGTGGCCTGGTATGAAGAAAGATGTTGCTAATTATCTATCAAAGTGTTTGATTTGCCAAAAAGTGAAAATTGAACATCAGAAACCTGCTGTTTTACTACAACCCCTTGAAATTCTGAAATGGAAATGGGAGGACATTCTTATTGTTCATATGGATAAATTGTTAGTATATAGATGTCCTAAAGACAATATTTTGATTAGATTG
The DNA here is from genome assembly GCA_032173675.1 of Gastrolobium villosum. NCBI lineage: Eukaryota > Viridiplantae > Streptophyta > Magnoliopsida > Fabales > Fabaceae > Gastrolobium > Gastrolobium villosum. Next base: position 46,355 of record JAVKPL010000889.1, read on the forward strand.
GGACATATGTTTACCTTTTATATTTTCACAAAAATATAGTGAATGACACAAAACCCTAGGCCATATTGTGCTTCCTATGTGACTTGTGTTTCAGCAGCTGAGTGCCTCCCCTTGCCACCGCCCTTCTCTCTTTATCTTGTAAGCCAAGAGACCATTTTTTCTCTTGGTTCCTTCACTAAACCTCCATGTGTGTGTGCTCTAGCCTTGGGATGTAGAAAGACTATGCATTTCTGAGTTTCAGCCACTGTTTGGGGAGGGAGTGAACTGACTTCTTGGTTAAGTGAAGAGGGAACCATTTCCTTGGTTATTGAAGCTCCAAGTGGTGAATTTTGTGAAGAAAGGGCCAACCTTGCTACTCATTTTCGTGGCTTTATGAAGCTAGATTTTCGGAGCTGCATTAGGAGCTCCAAGAGCACCTTGGTCTCTGTTTTAAGCCTTGATGGTAAGTACCATCACCTTTGTTCATGAGTTTTGTATGATAAAAGTTAAGTCTTGGCATGTAAAACGAGATGAGTAGGTAACCAACACCATCACTGACCTTAAGGTGTCTAAAAATGCATGCTTGGTTATGTAATAAAGTTAAAAGATGAACCTTTGAGTGATATATTCACGAAATACATAAATTGCATTCTGTCACGAAATATCCGGATATGGCCCCTATATATATCCTGATATTCTGGGAATTTCGAGTTGGATACTGTTTTGTTCATACAGAATTGTATATTGGGTTTATGGACCCATGATTGGTTAATGTGAACCTCTGTAATAATTGAACTAAGTCAGAATCATTTAGATTAAGGGCTTATGACTTTGAGAGAAGCCTAATGGCATGAAAAGAAAAAGGAAACATTGTTGTTATGTTATGAACTTTGAGATTATGATTGTTGATATAGTTGTTGGTCTAAATAGATTGTGATTGTGCTGTTTGTGAACCTTGGGCTGGTGTGGACCTTTGACTTTGGATTGTTAGCTTGCGAGGTAAGCTTTCGTGTCCTCGGTTTTGCCCATTGTTGGTTCCACCATACCCCATGGGGGGATGGTTTATATGCATGATGTGTTTTCATGAAATGATAATTATTGAAAAGCTACTGAGCTGTAAAGTGCAAGTGCTTTATGATAGGCATGTGTTGTTCCACCTAGACGGTAAGCCTGAGTATGTAGCATCATATAAGATGGTGATTCTATGGGTGAGGTACAAGCGATTTTCCTTGTACTGTAGGTTGTAGACGTATGTAATTCCTGCATGTTTATTCTCTAGCCAGTAGGATTCTGACACACATGACATGATTATATGCTGCATTTCATGGATTTGGAAGTTATACTATTATACTGCTTTTAAACTTATACTGCACATGTAAATGACCTTGGGGTGGATAGATCCTTAAGGACCCCTTATCTTACTGAGATTTCTTTATAAAGATCTCACCCCGTGTTGGGGCACATTTCAGGTTCAGGTACCTCGGGGGTTGATACTTCTAGCGGTAGGAAGCCGGAGCTGAGTTGATATATATATGTTGTTGTGCTGTTATGCCTGGCTGTTGACCACCATTTATTGCCATTATATTGTTATTTGAGCTGAGACTATGTTGGGCTTTGTTGCCTTATTTGGTGAGCATGGGGGATATTCATGCCACATTGACTTGACTATGTTTATTTACACTTGAGTTGTATAATGAATCAGGATTACTGTCCGGACTACGTGTTGTAGTTCCGTGATTAGATACAGATATATATATGAGGTTATTCAGTTAGTTATTTATTGCAATTTACATACAGGCATTTTTTCTGAAAATAGATTAAGTAATCAACTTGGTTAATAATGATGACGTTATGATTGAAAAAAAAAGTTAGCTTCCGCATTTATTTAGCTGCGCCATTACATATGTATGTTTAATACACCGGGTGTACACGAGGTGTTACATTTTATGATATCAGATCACTTTCTAGGGAAAAAGCCTGTATGTATTGAAAAAACTTAGGATGTTTTGCTATGTGTTTTGTCTTGTGTGTTTCTCTTTTAGGTTTTACTATGATAATGCATGTGTGACCATATTGTGTGGTCCTGATCAACTAATTCTTTGTGTAACATGTGCAGAGTCATGGTACTACCTAGAGGAACCGGGAGACGAATGAGGGTCAGCCTGACCCGGTCCTGGCTGCATTAGCTGAGATGCAGGCGGCTCGACAAGCCGACTAGGAGGCCATCGAAATGGCAAACCAGGCTATGCAGGACGCCGTCAGAGAGGCGAATAGGAAAGCCATTGAGGATGTGCTCGAGGCAAATCGCCTGGTGAACATGACCATCATGCTGGTGGTCAGCATCCTCCGCCGCCACCTCCACTACCACCACCGTCGTCGCCTCCAGCCAGTGATGGTTGTAACAGCCCGTGTTAACCTGGATTGTTAACATACTATCGTATTAAGCCACGCTTAATTAAAATGCGGAATAACTTTTTCTTTAATTCAATTATGACGTCATTAACCTTAGCCAACTTGATTACTTAATCAATTTCATAAAATAATGCTCGTATGTAAATTGCAAGACAACTAACTGAAATACCTCATATATAAATAATAAGTGAGTATCTAAAGCCGCAGGACTACAACACATAGCCTGGGTCAAAATCCTGATACTTTAATTACAACTTAAATAGAGAGACCATAACAAGTCTGTGTGGCATGGACAAACCCCATGCTCACCAAATAAGGCCACAATGCCCAACAACAGTCTCAACATAAACTTAACAGAAAACATAAACAACAGTCAAATAATCAGCATCCATCATGTCAGCAAAATACAGGTAAGTCTAACTCAGCTCTGGCCTCCTGCCACCTGAGCCCTCAACATTACCTGAACCTGAAATAAGCGTCCCCAAACGTGGGGTGAGATCTCTAAACAAGAAATCTCAGTAAGACAAGGGGTCCTCAAGGATCTTCCACCCCAAGCTCACTTACATGTGTAATATAAGTTCAAAAAAAGTATTTACAATATAAGTTCCAAAACTATGCGATGAAGCAGATAATCATGCCATGTGTGTTTATCAAATCTACTGGCCAGAGAAATGCAGGAATATGTCTATACCTACATGAGTACAAGGAACACCGCTTGCACCTCACCCACAGCCTCACCATCTTGTATGTACTACATACTCAGGCTTACCGTATAGGTGGACACCACATGCATATCATAAAAGCACATTGCATATAATAGCTCAACAGCATTTCCAAAACATCAAAGCATGTAACACAGCATGCATAAACCACATCCCCATGGGACATGGTGGAACCATAAAATGGCTAAACCGAGGACAGGAAAGCTTACCTTGCAAGCTAGCTATCCAAGCCAAGAGTCCAACCTCTCTTACGTCCAAACACAGCAGTATCACAATCTGACATGGACCAATAATACATCAATATTTATGCATCACAAGCATACAACTTAAAGACTATGCCTTTCCTTTACGTTTTACGTCTTAAGGCTTCCAACAAAGCCGTAAGCCCTTAATCATATGATTCTGACTTAGTTTATTAATTACAGAAGTTCAACTTTCTTAATCTAGGGTCTACAAACCCCCAATAGCTTACTGTTCACACAGCACAGCTACTGTTCTGCGAAATCCCAGGATATCCGGATATCACAAGGGACATATCCGGATATGTCATATCCGGATATCACACTGGCCATATCCGGATATACCATATCCGGATACCCAGATCCCACATCCGGATACCAATATCCGGATACCATATCTGGATATGAATATCCAGATACCATATCCGGATACTGATATCCGGATATCTGTTCGACAAATATCCGGATATCTCACGACAGAATGCAGTTTCTGCATTTCGTGAATATCCAGTCCAAAGGTTCAACTTTTAACACTTGTACACGACCAAGGATCCATTTTTAAGCATATACAAGTTCACTTATGTGTTGGTTACATGTTAAACCCATTAACATACCAAGACATCAACTTTAAGCATCACAACTTAAGATCAAAGGTGAGGGAACTTACCCCAAGCTTGAAACAGAGTAATGTGTGCTCTTGGAGCTCTCCAAAAGCTCCTCAACTCAGGCCACACAAAGGTGTACGAAAATGGTGCTCAAGACTTGATCTTTCTACCCAAAGGTTGCTTCTTGGAGCTTCCACCACCAAGGAGAAGCTCACAACTCCCTCTCAACACAACTCAACCCCCAAAACAGACCTCAAAACACACTCCACAATGGCTGAATGTGCAGAGAATGCAGCCTCACACTCCCACAACCCACCCAATCAAGTGTTTAGAAGAGGAAATGTGAAGGAAATGGCTTCAACCTCAAGAAAAGAGAAGAGAAACCAATGAAACAGTGTTTTTGGAATTTGCTGCTCAGCCCCTTCACGTATGATAAGGGTTTGCCTAGGGTTTTGTGCCTTAGTATGCTTATTTATAGGCACATGGCCACTTAACGCGCAATATTAGCCTTAATAGCAACGCAAAAGATCTTGATCCCAAACTTTGGAATCTAGACCTAGACATTTTTCTAAGATTTGTCATGTTTTTGTTTTATTTTTCGGAGCACCTTTCCGGTACGCGCTTTTCCATAGCCAGTATCAGTTCTGGCATCAGATTACATTATTTTGACTTGAAACTTGTTTTACAAGTCCTACATAATATTCTAGTAATTATCATGCATTCGTTATAATTTTCCGGGATACTTTTCCGGTACGCATTTATACCGGGTAGCAGAACCGGTATCTGCGCTTTTCTTCCGAAAAGCGACTTTCAGCATTTTCACCCATTCATTATAATTATTTAAGCCCAATAATAATTATTAAGGTCAATCATGGAATCATTTCCTAATTATCATAATTAATTCACTAATTACCTTAATTAACGGTGCGGGTTCTTACAATGGTCATGGAGGGGGTGGGGCACATGCTCTGGAGGACAACAGCCAGAGTCGTATGGAGGGTGTCAGTCATCTCACTGGGATGATGTAGCCCTATTTTGAGCCAACTGAGGACAGAGATACGATTGACCGTCGGCTGAATGCTTTCCGCAAGCATAAGCCACCTTTCTTTGATGGATCCTATGATCCTATTGCTGCTGCTAGATGGCTTCAGGACATGGACAAGATACTCAGGGTGATGCAGTGTATAGATCCTCAGAAGTTGATGTCTTCCACCTATATGCTGGAGGGAGACGCTCATGAGTGGTTGACGAACACCTCTCGGGTGTATGAGATGCAGGGTCATGTTATCACATGGCCATTCTTTGAGGAGTGTTTTCTGGGGAGATACTTTCCTTATGATGCTCAGGAGAGGAAACATGGAGAGTTTGATCGGTTGATGCAAGGCTCGATGACTGTTGATGAGTACTTGGCTAAGTTTAATGAACTGGCCAAATTTGCACATTTTCGTATTGCTATGCCTACACCGACATTTCTGGCTTCTAAGCTCCGTAGGGAACTTAGTGAGGAGATACTGACAGGATAACAGAGCGGCATCCAGAGATTTTGGCACATTGGTTCAGCAGTGTCGTGATATTGAGGATGTTTGCATTGTGAGCAAGGCCAATAGGGCCAAGGCAACTGAGTTTAAGGGAACCAGTAGTTCCACTTCTTGGAGAGACAAGAAGTTTATAAGAAAAGGAAAACAATTGGTTGCGAGGAAGGCGTCTAACCAGTTCAAGAGAACTTCGGCTCAGGGGAGTGCAGCTAGACCTCATACTCCCTGATGTACTGAATGTGGGAAATTTCATGTGGGGCCATGTGCCACTGGTCAGGTTATCTATTTTCATTGTGGCAAGGAGGGCCACTATGCCAGAGATTGACCTTCTTCGGCTGCGAGAGCTGCAGCGGCACAAGCGATTCCATTGCAGATGATTCCTACTGCACCTACAGCGGCACCTGTCGTGCCACCTGCCACTGGCTGAGTTTATACATTGGATCGCCAGCAGTCAGACAGAGCTCCGAACCTTGTAAAAGGTACCGTTTCTATTAGTGGTTTAGCTGTTGATGTATTGTTTGATTCCGGGGCTACGTATTCCTTCATTGCAACCCCGATTGTTGTGGGGCTTGAGTCGCCAGTTCTGTGCTTTTCCACCATTGTGGGTTACTACCACCACCGGGAAAAAGTGTGATACTTCCTCTGTACATCGAGATGTCGTGTTTCAGTGGGATGGTCGTGACTACTCGGTAGATCTGATAGGATTGCCGATGGATAATTTGGAGATCACCCTTGGCATGGACTGGTTGTCCAAGAATTGTGTTATGATTGATTGTTATGTTAAGTGTGTGCTGATGTCTCCGTGTGATTCCACTGCCAGTTCCTCGCCTTATATATCAGTACTGCAGGCTAGGAGAGCCTCGAGAGCAGGGGCATTTGGATATGTCATGTTGGGAGGTTTGGTGAGTGGGATACAGGAGGATATCACTGGCATTCCTGTGGTGAGGGAATTCCTCGAGGTGTTTCCTGAGGAGATTCCTGAGTTTCCGCCACAGAGGGAGATAGAGTTCTCTATTGACCTTTTTCCTGGTGTGGGGACTATTTCCTTAGCTCAATACCGGATGTCTCCACCAGAGCTTACAGAGCTGAAGAATCATATCGAGGATCTTTCGGCGAAAGATTTCATCCGGCTGATCGTGTCTCCATGGGGAGCACCAGTCATTTTTGTGAAAAAGAAATATGAGACTATGCGATTGTGCACCAACTACAGACAGCTGAACAAGGTGACAATCAACAACAAGTATCCCCTCCCTCGTATTGAGGGTCTGTTGGATCAACTTAGGGGTGCTTGTGTGTACTCGAAGATTGATCTCCGGTCCAGATACCATCAGATTCGGGTTAGGCCGGAGGATGTCCCCAAGACCGCGTTTCCTTCGAGATACAATCATTATGAGTATTTGGTGATCCCGTTTGGACTCACCAATGCACCGGCAGTGTTCATGGATTACATGAACCGTATTTTTCAGCCCTACTTGGCCCGCTTTGTGATCGTCTTCATTGACGATATTCTGATATACTCCAAGATGGAGGAGGAGCATGCGGAGCACTTGAGAATTGTGTTACAGGTGCTGAAGGAGAAAAAGTTTTATGCTAAGCCTTCAAAATGTGAGTTTTGGCTCAAGTAGGTGGAATTCCTAGGGCGTGTGATTTCTGCAGAAGGAGTTGCAGTAGATACAAACAAAATTGAGGCAGTGTTAGATTGGGCGAGGCCCAAAACGGTTACAAAAGTGAGGAGCTTCTTGGGTTTGGCAGGTTATTATAGAAGGTTCATTGAGGGATTCTCCAAGATGGTTTTGCCATTGACTCGCCTTACCCGGAATGAGACTCCATTTGTGTGGATTCACGAATATGAAGAGTGCTTTCAGGAGTTGAAGAAGAGACTGACAACTGCACTAGTGTTGGTCCTTCTTGATCCAGTGGAGCAGATTGAGTTGTATTGTGACGCCTCTGTGAAGGGGCTGGGCTGTATGCTGATGCAGAATGGTAGAGTGATTGCTTATGCTTCGAAGCAGTTGATGCCTCATGAGAAGAACTACCCGACTCATGATTTGGAGTTGGCGGTGATTGTTTTTGCTTTTAAACTTTGGAGGCATTATCTTTATGGCATGAAGTTTTCCGTGTTTAGTGATCACAAGAGTTTAAAGTACCTGTTTGATCAGAAGGAGTTAAACATGAGACAAAGAAGGTGGATGGAGTTCCTAAAGGACTACGAATTTGAGTAGAAGTACTATCCTGGCAAGGCCAATGTGGTAGCGGATGTGTAACACTCTGTATGCATCCGGATTTGTTATCATATTACAGTATTAAGTACAGCTCAATTAAATGCGGAAGCTAAAATAAATCAAGTTATTAGGCATGCAAGATTTCTTTTCTTTTTGTTAACATGGCAATATAAAATCCATCTATATCCTTATGTAATTGCACAACCACAAATGAAATCCTGAAATGCCTCAATATCATAAATAAATACTAATCATGAAGCTACAACGCGTAGTCATGACCAACATCCATATCTTATGGCGTAACAAAGTACACATGTTCAACAATAACACAGGTAAAACAAAGGCATGGACAATCCTCATGCTCACAAATAAATAAAACATTCATAGTCTGGTGACAACATAACATCATAATAATCATAGCATAATCATCTGAATAAAACATGCATCTTAAATAAACTCTACTCCGGCCTCTTGCCTTGGGAAGCATCTATCTCATGGACATCTGTACCTGAAAATGTGCCCCACACAGGGTGAGATCTCTAAACAGAAATCTCAGTAAGTAAGGATTCTCGAAGAGTTCCTCTGCCCCAAGCTCACTTCGGTATAACAATTCAAAAATAACAGTTCAACAGTAATAATATAATCACATGATGCAGCAACATATATATATATATATATATCATGCATGTGTGCTAACAAGTCTATTGGCCAGAGAACACATGATTTACGCACGTCTGCTACACGCATAAGAAGCATAACCTTATACCCACACTCAGGGATTACCATCTTGTGCAGCTCCACACTATACTCAGGGGTTACCATCTTGTGTGTATTACACCACATAACACACATATATAATAATGCATCATTTCATCATCTCAAATGATATATAATCATATATACCACATAAAACTACCATCCCCATCTTGGAGTATGGTGGAACAAATGGGGATCAACCTTGAGAACACAGAACTTACCTGTACTCAAGCTTAAAATCCAAACAGCAGTCCACAAGTCACAAAACAGCAGGATCAAGGTCTGTTTATAAAAAAATTATCATCAATACTCATGCTCTATAATTCCAAGTCAAAACGAATACGTTTTCTTTTTCATTTTCGCTTACTGCAAGCTTTCCTCAAAGCCTTTAGCATTAAACCGTGTTTACTCTTTTTAAAACTTCACTTGCAAATCTATATAAAAAATTCTAAGATTTGATGTTATACTAGACATCTCTAGCTTTACAACGACATATCATATGTCTCAATCGGAGTTGTATAACTCCGGTTATGTTTTACGCAAAGTGACTGCTGTAAACGGAATTTTCAGCAACCAAAACGCGACTTCAAATTGACACTGCGATCAAACCATTTATCCAATGGCTACGAAATTTTACGAAGTTGCAGCCCTATGTGTTAGCTTCACATAGGTTCAAATGGCACTTAATGTGGAGCTCTGTAGCTCAAGAAATTGATTTTTTACTAAAATGGGTTTGTTGTTGTCCAGACCAAAATATCGGGATATCGATATTCGGATATCAATATCCGGATATTTCCAGAGTAATATCCGAATATCCATATCCGGATATCGATATCCATATATCGATATCCGGATATTGGTTTTCCAATATCGGGATATTTTGCGACAGTTTTCCAAAAATGCATTTTTAAGAGTTTTTCCTACAAGATTCAACTTTTAACACTTCCAGACCTTCAAGCATGCGTTTTTAAACACGTTTAAGCTAATGATCATCATGGTTATTTATTTTCTTCATTTAATATACCAAGACTCAATCTTTAACATAAAAACTCAAGAATAAAGGTTGAAGCATATACCCAAGCTTCCAAAATAGAGAAAAAGGATGATCTTGGAGCTCTCTATACCACCCTACAGCTCTGCAACTACAAGTCCACGAATTTACTTCGCAAGCTAGGTACTTTCCTTTATAAAATACCTTCTTGAAGCATCAAATACAAGGAAAAATGGCTTCCACCCCTTCACACCAAAAAGTCAGCTACTAACCTCTCAAAACAGAGGCTACAACTCACAAAAATGATGGTTTTCTGATAACACATATTTTGTTACACTTATTTATTACACTACTTTCGTATTTTGACCATATCTCACTCTACAGATGTTCGATTGACTTCATTCTTATTGTGTTTTGCAGATAACAGATAGGGCTACAATCACTATTTTAGCTACAGCAGCCCAATTCGGATGGGAAGATGGTCGAAACCTGAGCCCAAGATGACGTGTTTTTGCTGGAATTTTATCTTGAAGTTTGGACTTGTAATTCATATTAGGACCCAATGTGTTTAGGGCCCAAGGCCATGTTTTAATGTTTTATTTTATTTTATTAAGTTTTTATTTTATCTATGGGCCGAAGTGGTGAAACCCTAACCCGTTCTGAATGTGGGTTATTTAAAGGAAAAGTTAGGAAACCCTTCGGCAGTCAGATTTTTGGGAGTTTGACGACATACAAAGTTTTCTCTGAAACTTCAATTCAACTTTCTTCTTCTTCTTCTTCTTGTGTTCTTGTCTTTTTTTTTTAATTTTTAATTATGTTTACCTTAGCCATGCGAGGCTAAGAACCCTTTAATCAACCTAAGGGTAGCGGATTCCATGGATTAGTCTTGAGGATCTGCGCTTTGTTTTAAATCGGTTTCATTTCCCTTCCAAACTCATATTGATATCGTGCGATTGTGGATATTCAATGCGAGGTTCGCGATTGCAATTATGGAAATGGATTAATCATCAGATTTGATGATTAGATTGATTGACCCTATAATCTTAAATCAAACGGGCTGATACTCTGCGATTGTATGAGTAGAAGCACCGTATTTAATCAAATGCTAAGCGATCGCTTAGAGAGGGTTCTCAATTGAAAACAAGGATTTTGATTCAATTGACATCAATCACGATTATGATATTTTTTTATCCGAGGAAAGACGTCCTAGGAATCATATCCTTAGGTTGGTTATTTTAGATTACAATTTTAAATTCATCTTTTTATATTATATTTTTATTTAAACCCTAAATCAACAAAATCCCCCCTTCCTTTTTATATTTTATTCAGAGCGTTTCTGATTTTAAGCAGGTTCTTTGGGAGACGATCCGAGTTGCCCTTTCACTACAAAACCAAGCTCGGTAATTTGCGTGGGTTCGACAGCACACGTCACTTTCTCCCTCACAAAGCTCCCTCTCAAGTGTTTACTAGTTTGAAGAGGAAGAATCAAGAATAAAAATAGGGTCTCGGGTGGTTTACTTGCAAGGAAGGCTATGGAAACTCAAGGAGAGTGTATGGTTCAGCCAAGAACAAAGGAGAGCATTTACCTAACTTGTAAGATTCTGATATAGAGTTGTGTGCATTTCTGTTTATAGGTGCACTTAGTTAAACTAACAGTATAAGTTTAATTAGTTCTGCTCTTCGTTTAACTCTAAAATTTCATATTCTTAACCTAGACATTTTTATAGGAATTATCATATTTTTACATTAATTTTTCGAGACACTGGTACGCGTTTTTACGTAGCCGGTGTCAGTTATCATTATTTCGACTCCAAACTTGATATTCAAATCCTAGATATTATTCTAGGAATATTCATGTAATTATTATAATTTTTCGGGATACTTTATCGATACACACTTATACCGAGAAGTAGAACCTGTATCTACACTTTTCGTCAGAAAAGCAGCTTTCAGTGTTATTAAACCCATGTGATAATTATTCTAATCTTTCCATATTTATTCAAAGTCAATTGTGGAACTATTTCTTAAATTCATAATTAAATTATTTAAATTCCTAATTTAACGGTGCGGGTTCTTACAAGATGCTTTGAGTCGAAAATCCGTGAGCCTATCTAGTTTGATGATGGGTGACTTTGATGTAATTGAGAAATTTTGAGATCTGACAGTGACCTTTTTATTTGGTGGTGCACTTCTCGAAATGAAAACTGTGAGAGTTGAAAATGAACTGATGGAGAAGATCAAAGAGGCACAGGTGCAAAGAAAATGCCTTGACTATATGAAGAACCAAGATGGTGTATCCTGGAATGAGGATGGATTGTTGATGTTCCAGAAATGGATTGTAGTTCCTAGAGGTCCATTGACTGAGGATGTGATGTCTGAGGCTCATAAGTGCCAATTCACTATACACCCTGGGGCTACAAAGATGTATTAAGACTTAAAGAGAATTTTTTTATGACCGGGCATGAATAAAGAGATAGCTGTTTATGTGTCCAATGCCAGAAAGTAAAGATTGAACACCAGAAATCGTCTAGTAAGCTTCAATCTCTTGAGATTCCGCAGTGGAAGTGGGAGAGCATTTTCATGGACTTCGTGGTGGGTTTACGTAAGACTCAGGCTGGTTGTGACTCTATCTGGGTCATTGTGGACAGATTGACCAAGTCTGCCCATTTTCTTCCGGTAAAGGTGGGCTTCACTACTGAGCAGTTGGCCAGACTATATGTTCGCGAGATCGTGAGGTTTCACGGGGTGCCCGAGAGCATTATCAGTGATAGGGACCCGAAGTTCACATCTCGATCCTGGGAGGCGCTGCAGGATGCTTTTGGTACTCAGTTGAGATCGAGTACAGCTTATCACCCTCAGACTGATGGACAGACTGAGCGGACCATCCAGAGTTTGGAGAACATGTTGAGAGCTTGCACATTGGAGCAGGGCTCAACATAGGATCGGTACCTACCATTGATTGAGTTTTCGTACGATAACAGTTTTCATGCTAGCCTGGGCATGGCACCCTACGAGGCGTTGTATGGTAGGAGGTGTCGGACTCCTACCTGTTGGTCGGAGATTGGAGATAGAGAGTTATTTGGTTTGGACTTTGTTCAAGATAGCACTCAGCAGATCCAGATAATCAGAGAGAAGCTGAAGCAGGCGCAGAATCTCCAGAAGAGTTATTATGATGTTAAACATCGGCCACTAGAGTTCAGTGAGGGCGAGCACGTGTTTGTGAGATTTTCGCCTGTCACCGGTGTTGGTCGGGCTCTCAGAGTAAGGAAGCTTAGCTCGAAATTCATAGGGTCGTACCAGATTCTTGGTAGGGTAGGGCCTGTTGCCTACCAGCTTGCCTTGCCTCCAAACTAGGCCAACATCCACGACGTGTTTCACGTGTCTCAGCTTCGGAGGTATGTAGCAGATCCTTCGCACATGGTTCAACCTGATGATGTGGAGGTTCGGGAGTACTTAAAGACTCTAATCGGACCACTCACGATACTTGATCGTGGCGAGAAAAAACTTAGGAGCAAGATCATTCCTATGGTCAAAGTGCAATGGGAAGGAAGGACTCTAGAGGAGTGTGCTTGGGAGCGAGAGGACGAGCATCTCCGGCAATACCCCGAGTTTCGGGACACGTATGTTTCTAATTTTGCGGAAAAAATTCTTAAAAGGTGGGGTGAATGTAAGAACCCGCATCGTTAATTTAGGAATTTAATTAATTAAATATTAGTTTATGAAATAATTCCATAATTGACGTAGAATAATTATGGTAAGACTTGAATAATTAATATAAGGGCTTAATAATGTTGGAAGTCGCCTATCTAACGAAAAGTGCATATACCGGTTCTGTTTCACGATATAAGTGCGTACTGACGAAATATCTCGAAAAATTATAATAAGCATGTGAATGTTCCTAGAGTAATATATAGGACTGGTATAACAAGTATGGAGTCAAAATAATGAGAACTGGCGTCAGGATTGATATCGGCTACGTAAAAATGGGTACCGGCAAAGTGCTGCGAAAATTACAATAAAAATATGAAAAATCCTAGAAAAATGGTTAGGTTAAGAATATGAAGTTTGAAGTTAAATTAATTAAGGGAGCTATTAGTGATAATACTGGCGCTTATAACTTAATAAGACTATATATAGTGAATGACACAAAATCCTAGGCCATATTGTGCTTCCTACGTGACTTGTGTTTCAACAGCTGAGTGCCTCCCCTTGCCACCACCCTTTGAAAGTAAAACTAGCCTTGAAGGCTGATGCATGTGAGAGGGAAAAACAAAAAATTTCCTAGCGGAAACACACATGCAAACAGTTATTCATGCTTTAAGACAGCATGATGTTACCTTGCTTACGATCTGATCGTCAGGGAGATCACTTGTCAGGTTTGAAGGGTTCAAACCCTCTAACGTTGATCCACACCACCCTTCGTCAATGATGCAAGAACACCTTCTTGAAAGCCACCAGATGACCACCACAGTGAGGCTTGCTATGCGCTCAATAGGTGAAGATGGAGGCTAGGTTTAGTGTTTAGAAGAGTGAAGTCTTCAACATGAAAACTTCACTAGAGTGTGGCGCATAGAATGAGGAGAATAGGCTAGGTTTTTGTGAAAACCCTAAGGAGGAATCATTAACCCTTTGTGCGCATAAGATGGTTGTTTAGTAGGGAGAGAATGAGAAGATTTTCCTCACTTGAAAATCCCTCAAGATGTGCGCATAAGCGGGAGGATTTGTTGCAATTCAAAATTGCCAACAACTCTCACTTTGAATCCTTATGAGATTAGGTCCTTATCCTTTCATGATTCTGACCTAATGGTCATCATATGACCACTCACTTCTGTGCCCCACTCTGTCCCAAATTGAGTCCAGATACGTTGAGTAGTTGCATTCAAATTTGAACCAATTAACTCACTGATTCTCTCAACCAACCAAATCAGAATTGGAGCACATTTAGTTGACAAGATGAAACTCATTTGCAACTAAAGTGGCGCACCATTCCCTCATTGGATGAGATCAAATATCTTATCTTGATGCAGGGGATTTGTTCCAAGAAGATCTCATCTTATCCTTTTGTTATGAAACAACTTTTGATAGCCAATTCAAATTCGAATTCAAATGTTCAAACATTTAAATTCAAAATTCAAAATTCAAATTCAAAATTCAAAATTCAAAATTCAAAATCCAATTTCAAAATTCAAAATTCAAATTTCAAATTCAAAATTCGAATTTCAAAATTCAAAATCCAAATTTAAAATTCAAATTTCAAATTCAAAATTCGAATTTCAAAATTCAAATTCCAAATTCAAAATTCAAAATTCAAAATTCAAATTTCAAATTCAAATTTCAAAATTTAAATGTTTGATAATTGATTTAACTAATTAAATTAATTAGTAATGTCTTGGACCATCCAAGCCCATTACTATGATCCATGCGCCCTTTTCCCATCAGGTGGGCTTCCAAACAGCTTCTTGGGCTAACAACCATTATTAGGCCCAATAACTTCAAAGCTAGTTCATCATGACTACAAGGTGTTAGTGTGTGACCCATTAGGTCCAACTTAGCCTCTGACATAAATGGAATCGGGCCCAACAAGCCCACAACCCAATTAATGACAACACAGAGCACTAGCAATGCTTTGTTGCCCCAGAGCTAGTCAGATTAATGACTTGATCATCCTATTACACATATTTGGTTACCGTATGTATTTCCCTTCATCTCGGTTATCTTCCCATTAACCTAGGGTAAGGAAATGTATCAACCCCTACGGTTTAGGGTAAGCTTTATTCGAAATAGGGAATCTTCAATTCACTGACTCTAAAGGCAGATCATCTCATGATCTCTTTTACTATGCATAGATTCTTGAGTCCCGTAAATGTCATCCTAATTTCTCCGGTTTACAGATAACCTAATCCCTCACGGAGATTTGATGAATTCCTTCAGCTTATCACCCTAGGGTTGTGTTCTTTCAGGACATGCCCAAAGGTATACCTATGAATCTCCATGTTTCAGGCAGACGAAGCATACAATCAAAGCATGCCTTCTAGAACATAGTCTAGGTAATAACCTCTGGTCTAAGGAAAGACATACCCAAATATAAAGAGACTACTCTAATGATATTATCTGTGAGATTTCCTCATAGAGTCTCTTTTTGGGTCTGTTCAGTACGAGCTATACTCTTATAGGTCTACCCACGACTTTAGCTAAGACATCTCCATATTTGTAGCACATGAGGTCTTTACCTTGTATCCATATACAAGTAGATAAGTCGTGCTAGTCTTACCCGAGATCACTGATCCCCAATCTCAGTGTCTCTAGACTAGGAACATAAAATTAGGAATAAACGTGCGATATCCTTGAATCCTCATGATCGTGATCTCATCACAGATACTCAAGAGATACTTGTTCTATTCCAAGGGGTTTATCCAGTTTGTTCATATAATATTAGCAATAATATCGAGACATAATATAAAACTGGATAAACATTGCTTTTATTCATTTGCGACAAAAAGTTCTACATCTAGTGTCCTTTATTTAATCAAAAGATTGTCTCTAGGACACCCATATACTAACTAGCTCTCACTTGGCCTAGAGCCTATCAGACCTAAGTCGTATACCCAAAGCCTCATAATGACTATCATGTTTTCTCTGAGAAACAGCCTTTGTCAGAGAATCGGCCAGGTTATCATCTGTGGGAATATAATCCATCTTTACATCATTCCTATCAATGATTTCTCTAATCAGGTGATATCTGCGGAGCACGATTTTAGATCTTTGACTACTAGAAAAAACTTGTATAGCGACAGAATTGCTATGAAAATTCCCTCGCTAATTTCATCCTCGCTAGTACTTTCCGTCGCAAATTCCCTCGCAAAATCGTTTGCGAGGGAATTTGCGATGGAAAGTAGTAAAGAGGATGAAATTAGCGAGGGAATTTCCATAGAAATTCCGTCGCTATACAAGTTTTTTCTAGTATATCCTTTGACTGCGCAATGGCTCCTGTGTTATCGCAAAGCAACTGTATGGGCTCATCCACGCTTGGAACCACCCTTAGTTCAGTTATGAACTTCTTGATCCACACGGCCTCCTTAGCCGCTTCTGTAGCAGCTATGTATTCAGCTTCTGTCATTGAATCTGCTGTTGTCTCCTGCTTGGAACTCTTCCAAGATACTGGCCCACCATATAAGGTGAATAGGAATCTTGACTGTGACTTGCAATCATCCTTGTCACTCTGAAAGCTGGCATCAGTGAACCCTTTCACTGTTAACTCATTAACCCCACCATAGACCAGAAACGCATCCTTAGTTCTTCTTAAGTATTTAAGGATGGTTTTGACTGCCGTCCAGTGACCCTCTCCAGGGTCAGACTGTATTTGCTCATAATGCTCAAAGCATATGAGACATATGGTCTTGTACATATCATGGCATACATGATGGATCCAATAGCCGAAGCGTATGGAATTCCACTCATGCGATCCTTCTCAGGCTGTGACTTAGGACACATAGCCCTTGATAGGTGTACCCCATGATTGACAGGAAGAAAACCCCTTTTCGAACCTTCCATGCTAAACCTCTTTAGCATCTTGTCTACATACGTGGATTGAGATAAACCCAGCAGCCTCTTGGATCTATCTCTATAGATCTTTATACCAAGTATAAAGGCCGCTTCTCCCAAATCCTTATGGTGAAGTTTTCTGAAAGCCACTCTTTCGTTATTTTTAATGTGGGGATGTCATTTCCTATAAGCAATATGTCATCCACATAAAGTACCAGGAAGACGACATTACTCCCACTAACCTTCCTATAAACACAAGGTTCATCCTCGTTCTTGATAAAATCGTTACTCTTAACGACTTCATCAAAACGTATATTCCAACTCCTAGATGCTTGCTTTAGCCCATATATCGACCTTTGTAGTTTGCATACTATATGCTCCTGATCTTTAATTTCAAAGCCGTCAGGTTGTGTCATGTACACTTCCTCCTTCAAGAACCCATTCAAGAAGGCGGTCTTGACATCCATTTGCCAAATTTCATAGTCGTCGTATGCTGCTATTGCAAGCATGATCCTAATAGATTTGATCATGGCAACTGGTGAGAAAGTCTCATCATAGTCAACTCCTTGTCTTTGATGATACCCTTTCGCCACCAACCTAGCTTTGCAGGTCTGAACATTGCCATATGCATCAGTCTTTCTTTTAAAGACCCATTTGTTACCGATAGGAACTATTCCTTGCAGCTTAGGAACCAAGGTCCATACCTTTTTTTGACACATCGAATCCATTTCAGATTCCATGGCTTCAAGCTATCTAGAGGAGTCAACATCCTTGACTGCCTCTTCGTAGTTACTTGGTTCATCATCCTCGACAGTTTGCTGATTCTCAATCACAAACCCATACCTCTCAGGTGGATGGATGACCCTCGTAGACCTACGGAGTTGTGTGTTTACTTCTCCATTGGAGAACGTCGCCTGCGGAGAAGACTTATGTTCCTCAATCTGTTCTTGTGGTTCTTGAACTTCTTCAAGATTAATCTTACTCCCACTGCCTCCTCGAGAGATCAAATCCTTCTCAAGGAACTCAGCATTCTTTGACATAAACACTTTGTGTTCATCCATGGAGTAGAAGTAGTATCCTTTAGTACCTTTGGGATACCCCACAAATAGACATTTAGTACTCTTAGCACTAACCTTGTCTGATGTCAATGCTTTGACATAAGCTGGCGATCCCCATACCCTGAGGTAACTCAGGTTGAGTCTCTTACCATTCCATATCTCATATGGTGTGGTCTGAACAGATTTAGATGTTACCTATAACAGCCCGTGTTAACCCGGATTGTTAACACACTATCGTATTAAGCCACGCTTAATTAAAATGCGGAATAACTTTTTCTTTAATTCAATTATGACGTCATTAACTTAACCAACTTGATTACTTAATCATTTTCATAAAAATACTGCCTGTATGTAAATTGCAAGACAACTAACTGAATACCTCGTACATAAATATAATGTGTGTATCTAGAACCGCAGAACTACAACATGCAGCCTGGGTCAAAATCCTGATACATTAATTACAACAGCGAATTTAAAAGACATAATCACACCATGTGGCATGGACAAACCCCATGCTCACCAAATAAGGCAACGATGCCCACAAATAGTCTCAACATAAACTTAACATAAATAAAGCAGAAAAACATAACAGCAGTCAAATAAACAGCAATCCATAACCAGCACGTCAGCATAATTATCAGCTCAGCTCTGGCCTCCTGCCACCTGAGCCCTCAACATTACCTGATCCTGAAATAAGCGTCCCCAAACGTGGGGTGAGATCTCTAACAAGAAATCTCAGTAAGACAAGGGGTCCTCAAGGAGTCTCCACCCCAAGCTCACTTACATGTGTAATATAAGTTCTAAAAACAGTATTACAGTATAAGTTCTAAAATCATGCGATGCAGCAATTAATCATGTCATGTGTGCTTTCAAATCTACTGGCCAGAGAAATGTAGGAATACGTCTATGCCTACATGAGTACATGGATACTACCTGCACCTCACCCACATGCTTCTCCATCTTGTATGTACTACATACTCAGGATTGCCGTCTAGGTGGACACCACATGCATATCATAATAGCTCATTACATATAAACAGCTCAACAGCATTTCAAAAATAATCAAAGCATGTAACACAACATGCATAAACCCATCCCCATGGGACATGGTGGAACATCAAAATGGCTAAACCGAAGACACGAAAGCTTACCTTGCAAGCTAGCTATCCAAGCCAAGAGTCCAACCACTCACTAGTCCACAAACAGCAGTATCACAATCTGATATGGACCATTAACAAGTTAATATTAATGCATCACAAGCATACAACTTCAAAGACTACGCCTTTCCTTTACGTTTTACGTCTTAAGGCTTCCATCAAAGCCATAAGCCCTTAATCATATGATTCTGACTTAGTCCATTTATTACAGAAGTTCAACTTCCTTAAACTAGGGTACACACACACCCAATAGCTTACTGTTCATACAGTAAAGCTACTGTCTGCGCAGAACCCAGGATATCCGGATATCAGAAGGGGCATATCCGGATATGTCATATCCGGATATCACACTGGACATATCCGGATATGTCATATCCGGATACCCAGATCCCATATCCGGATATCAATATCCGGATACCATATCCGGATACTGATATCCAGATATCTGTTCGACAAATATCCGGATATCTCACGACAGAATGCAGTTTCTGCATTTCGTGAATATCCATCCCAAAGGTCCAACTTTTAATACATGTAAACGTTAAAGCATGCATCTTTAGTTCATTTTAGGTTCATATACCTTATACCCTCTTGTTTACTCATTAAACATGGCCAAGACATCAACTTTAAGCATTATAAACCCATGATCATAGTGAGGTAACTTACCAAAGTTCAAAACAGAGGCAAGTTGTGCTCATGGAGCTCTCCCAAGGTTCCTCAAACTCAGCCTAAGTAGGAGCACGAAAATGGCACTTCAAGGTGGGTTCTTGCACCACAAGAAGGCACTTTGAAGCTCACAATGACTACCACAAGGTAGCCATCACTTAAGCTCCAAACTCATGCTCACTAACTACACACACACAGCTTTCTCACTCAGAATGATGGCCACAATGCAGCCCCAAGGTTAACTCTCACCTTCACAATGCTTAAACAAGCATGAAAGGTGATCACTTGGCAAGGAAAGAAGAAGAAAGAAGAAGAAGAAGAAGAAGAAGAAGAAGAAGAAGAAGGAGAAGAGAAGTGGCAGCTGCAGCCACAAAACCCCCAACGTAGGAATATTAAAACCTAGGGTTTTGTGCCCATAATGGGCCTATATATAGGCAAAGCCACTAATCGCGCAGTATTAGCCTTGATCGCAAAGTAAAAGATATTGATCCCAAACTTTGGAATCTAGACCTACGCATTTTTCTAAGATTTGTCATATTTTTATTTTATTTTTCGGAGCACCTTTCCGGTACGCGCTTTTCCATAGCCAGTATCAGTTCTGGCATCAGATTACGTCATTTTGACTTGAAACTTGTTTTACAAGTCCTACATAATATTCTAGTAATTATCATGCATTCGTTATAATTTTCCGGGATACTTTTCCGGTACGCATTTATACCGAGTAGCAGAACCGGTATCTGCACTTTTCTTCCGAAAAGCGACTTTCAGCATTTTTACTCACTCAATATAATTATCTAAGCCCATTAATACTTATTAGGGTCAATTATGGAATCATTTCCTAATTAACATAATTAATTCGCTAATTACCTTAATTAGCGGTGCGGGTTCTTACATTCACCCCACCTTTTTAAGGATTTTGTCCTCAAAATCAGAAACATACCTGTCTCGAAAGTCGGGATACTGTCGGAGAAGCTCATCCTCTCGCTCCCAGGTACACTCCTCAGGACTACGCCCAGTCCACTGCACCTTGACCATCGGAATGATCTTGCTTCGAAGCTGTTTCTCGCCCCGGTCGAGAATCTTGAGTGGTCCGACGGGAGTCTTTAGGTTCTCCCGAACCTCCACATCATCCGGCTGCACCACGTGCGAAGGGTCTGCTATGTATTTTCGAAGCTGAGACACGTGAAACACGTCGTGGATGTTGGCTAGGTTCGGAGGCAAGGCGAGTCGATAGGCAACTGGTCCTACTCTACCAAGGATCTGGTAGGGCCCTATGAATCGCGGGCTCAACTTCCTCACGCCGAGTGCCCGTCCAACACCGGTGACAGGTGAAAGTTTCACAAACACGTGCTCACCCTCACTGAACTCCAGTGGTCGATGCTTGACGTCGTAGTAGCTTTTCTGACGATTCTGCGCCTGCTTCAACTTTTCCCTGATCATCTGGATCTGAAGGGTAGTATCTTGGACAAAGTCCAAGCCGAATAGCTCTTTATCTCCAACCTCAGACCAGCAGGTAGGAGTCCGACACCTCCTACCATACAGCGCCTCGTAGGGTGCCATGCCCAGACTAGCATGAAAACTGTTGTTGTACGAAAATTCAACCAACGGAAGGTACCTATCCCATGCAGAACCCTGCTCCAACGTGCAAGCTCTCAACATGTCCTCCAATGTCTGGATGGTCCGCTCAGTCTGTCCGTCAGTCTGAGGGTGATAGGCGGTACTCAATCGCAACTGCGTACCAAAAGCCTCCTGCAGCGCCTCCCAGAACCGAGATGTGAACTTCGGGTCCCTATCACTGATGATACTCTCGGGCACCCCGTGAAGCCTCACAATCTCACGGACATATAGTTTGGCCAACTGCTCTGTAGTGAAGCTCACCTTCACTGGAAGAAAATGGGCAGACTTGGTCAATCTGTCCACAATGACCCAGATAGAGTCACAACCAGCCTGAGTTTTAGGCAATCCCACCACGAAGTCCATGGAAATACTCTCCCACTTCCACTGTGGAATCTCCAGAGGTTGAAGTTTACCAGACGGTTTCTGGTGCTCGATCTTCACTTTCTGACAAATAAGGCACTTGGACACGTAGACCGCTATGTCCTTCTTCATGCCCGGCCACCAAAAATTCCTCTTTAAGTCCTGGTACATTTTTGTGGCACCAGGGTGGATAGTGAACCGGCCCTTATGAGCCTCTGCCATAACCTCCTCAGTCAAAGGCCCTCGAGGAATAACTATCCTCTTCTGGAACAGCAATAAACCATCCTCATTCCAAGACACACCGTCCTGGTTCTTCACGTAATCAAGGCATTCTCTTTGCACTTGCGCCTCTTTGATCTTTTCCATCAGCTCATTGATCACTTCTGCTGTTTCCATTTCGAGTAGCGCGCCCCCAAACAAGGAGTTCACTCTCAAGTCTCTGAACTTCTCGATCATCTCGTAGTCGTTCATCATTAAGCTGGATAAGCTCACGGATTTCCGACTCAAAGCATCGGCTACCACATTGGCCTTGCCAGGATGGTACCTCAACTCGAAGTCGTAGTCTTTCAAGAACTCCATCCATCTTCGTTGTCTCATGTTCAACTCCTTCTGGTCAAACAGATACTTCAGGCTCTTGTGATCACTGAATACAGCAAACTTCATGCCAAACAAGTAATGCCTCCAAATCTTGAAAGCAAAAACAATGGCTGCCAACTCCAAGTCGTGAGTCGGGTAGTTCTCCTCATGAGGCTTCAACTGTCTTGAAGCGTAAGCAACCGCCTTACCTTTCTGCATCAGCACACAGCCCAGTCCTTTACCAGAGGCATCGCAGTATAATTCGAATTGCTCCGCAGGGTCAGGAAGGACTAACACAGGAGCAGTAGTCAGTCTCTCCTTTAACTCCTGGAAACATTCCTCACACTCATGTGTCCACACGAATGGAGTCTCCTTTCGGGTAAGGCGAGTCATCGGTAGCACCATCTTGGAAAATCCTTCTATGAACCTCCGATAGTAGCCTGCCAAACCCAAGAAGCTTCTCACTTCTGTAACCGTCTTGGGCCTCTCCCAATCCATCACGGCCTCAATCTTGTTAGGATCAACTGCAACTCCATTAGCAGAAATCACATGACCCAGAAATTTCACCGCCTTGAGCCAAAACTCGCATTTTGACGGCTTCGCATAGAGCTTCTTCTCTTTTAGCACTTGCAACACAATCTTCAAGTGCTCGGTATGCTCCTCCTCCGTCTTGGAGTAGATCAAGATGTTGTCAATGAAGACGATCACAAACTGATCCAGGTACGGCTGGAAGATTCTGTTCATGTAGTCCATGAACACTGCGGGTGCATTGGTGAGTCCAAACGGGATCACCAAGTACTCGTAGTGCCCGTACCTCGAGCGAAATGCTGTCTTTGGGACATCCTCCGGCTTTACCCGTATCTGATGATAACCGGACCGGAGATCAATCTTGGAATACACACAAGCACCCCTGAGCTGATCCAGCAAATCATCAATGCGTGGAAGAGGATACTTGTTCTTGATTGTCACCTTGTTCAACTGTCTGTAGTCGGTGCACAACCGCATGGTCCCATCTTTCTTTTTCACAAATATGACCGGTGCTCCCCAGGGAGACACACTCGGCCGAATAAAATCTTTTGCTGAAAGCTCCTCGATATGCTTTTTCAGCTCCGCCAACTCTGGTGGCGACATCCGGTATGGAGCCAACGAGATAGGCCCCACACCAGGCAATAAATCGATGGAGAACTCTATCTCCCTCTGTGGAGGAAACTCAGGAATCTCCTCAGGAAACACCTCGAGGAATTCCCTCACCACAGGAATGCCAGTGAGATCCTCCTGTGTCCCACTCACCAAACCTCCCAACATGACATAGCCAAATGCCCCTGCTCTCAAGGCCCTCCTCGCCTGCAGGACTGAAATGAACGGTGAGGAACTGGCTGTGGACCCACCCGGAGACATCACCACTTTCTTGGCACAGCAATCAATCATTGCACAGTTTCTGGACAACCAATCCATGCCCAAAATAATCTGAAGGTTGGCCATCGGTAATCCTATCAGATCTACCGAGAAGTCACGGCCATCCCACTGAAACGCTACATCGCGATGAACAGTGGAGGTCAAACATTTTTCTCCGGTGGCGGTGGTCACCCGCATCGGTGGAGAAAGCACATCACTGGGCAACTCAAGCCCCACAGCAATAGGGGTAGCAACAAAAGAGTGCATTGCCCCGGAATCAAACAAAACATCAATAGTTGATCCACCAATGGTAACAGTACCTCTGACCAGGTTCGGAGCTCTGTCCGACTGCTGACGATCAAGCGTGTAGACTCGTCCGGTAGTAGGTGGCACGGCTGGTGCCCCAGTAGGAACCATCTGCAATGGCACAGCCTGCACTGCAGCAACTCTCGCCGTCGGGCAATCTCTGGAGTAGTGGCCCTCCTTGCCACACTGGAAGCAAATCAGCTGACCGGTAGAGCACGGCCCAAAATGAGACTTCCCGCATCCCGGACATCTGGGAGCAGGAGGTCTAGCTGTGTTCCCCTGAGCAGCAGTCTTTCTGAACTGATTTGGCGCTTGCTTAGCCGCCAACGGTTTGCCCTTGCCCTTGTTGGCAAAATTCTTGTTCTTCCAGGGAGTAGAACCACCAGCGCTCTGCGGCACCTCAACCTTGGCCCTCTTGGCCTGACTCGCCCGACAGTAGTCCTCGATGTCGCGGCACTGCTGCACCAACGCTCCGAAGTCTCTCGAAGCAGAACCGGCGAGATGTCCAGCAATATCCTCATTTAGTCCCCTCCGGAACTTGGCCGCCAGAAAAATAGGAGTCGGTCTCGCCATGCGGAAATGAGAGAACTTGACCAGCTCATTAAACTTGGCCAGGTACTCGTCAACAGACAACGAGCCCTGTACCAACCGGTCAAACTCTCCCTGCTTCCTCTCCTGAGAGTCGTAAGGAAAGTACTGGCCCAAGAAGCTCTCCTCGAAGAATGGCCACGTCATCACATGGCCCTGCATCTCGTAGACCTGAGACAGGTTGGTCCACCACTCATGGGCCTCGCCCTCCAGCATGTATGTGGCGAACAACAGCTTCTGCGGATCGGTGCACTGCATGATCCGGAAAATCTTATCCAGCGCCTGTAGCCATCTGGCAGCAGCAATGGGATCATACGATCCGTCGAAGGTAGGTGGCTTATGCTTGCGGAAAGCATTCAGCCGGCGATCGATCTCGTCACGATCCTCAGCTAAGACGGGAATGGTCTGCATAGCCCCCGTCAAGTGACTACCCTCACCCATCTGGCTCTGGGTGTCCTCCTGTTGACTAGGCGGAGGTGGAGGCGGTGGCGGCGGTGGAGGTGGTGGAGGACCCTGGCCCGCAGCAGGACCAGCCCTCAGCTCCTCCAACATGACCCTCATCATCGTCATGTTGGCCATCCGGTTCTCCTCCAGAACCTCTGCCGTGGTTTGCCGGTTCGCATCTCTAATTGCGTCCAGCATTGCCCGGTTCGCCAGCCTCGTGGCTTCCTGGTCGGCTAGTCGGGCCGCCTGCATCTCAGCCAATGCAGCCAGGACAGGATCCGATTGATCCTCGCTAGTACTCGTGTTCCTCCTTGGCGGCACCATGACTCTGCACAAGTTACACAAAGAATGAGTTGATCAGGCCCACGCCATGTGGTCACATATGCATTATCATTACACACACCAGTCAGAGAGAACACAAAGTAGACACGCAACGACTCATCCTAATTTATTGCAATACATACAGGCTTTTCCCTAGAAAGTGCTCTGATACCATAAAATGTAACAGCCTGTGTTAACCCGGATTGTTAACACACTATCGTATTAAGCCACGCTTAATTAAAATGCGGAATAACTTTTTCTTTAATTCAATTATGACGTCATTAACTTAACCAACTTGATTACTTAATCATTTTCATAAAAATACTGTCTGTATGTAAATTGCAAGACAACTAACTGAATACCTCGTACATAAATATAATGTGTGTATCTAGAACCGCAGAACTACAACATGCAGCCTGGGTCAAAATCCTGATACATTAATTACAACAGCGAATTTAAAAGACATAATCACACCATGTGGCATGGACAAACCCCATGCTCACCAAATAAGGCAACAATGCCCACAAATAGTCTCAACATAAACTTAACATAAATAAAGCAGAAAAACATAACAGCAGTCAAATAAACAGCAATCCATAACCAGCACGTCAGCATAATTATCAGCTCAGCTCTGGCCTCCTGCCACCTGAGCCCTCAACATTACCTGATCCTGAAATAAGCGTCCCCAAACGTGGGGTGAGATCTCTAACAAGAAATCTCAGTAAGACAAGGGGTCCTCAAGGAGTCTCCACCCCAAGCTCACTTACATGTGTAATATAAGTTCTAAAAACAGTATTACAGTATAAGTTCTAAAATCATGCGATGCAACAATTAATCATGTCATGTGTGCTTTCAAATCTACTGGCCAGAGAAATGTAGGAATACGTCTATGCCTACATGAGTACATGGATACTACCTGCACCTCACCCACATGCTTCTCCATCTTGTATGTACTACATACTCAGGATTGCCGTCTAGGTGGACACCACATGCATATCATAATAGCTCATTACATATAAACAGCTCAACAGCATTTCCAAAATAATCAAAGCATGTAACACAGCATGCATAAACCCATCCCCATGGGACATGGTGGAACATCAAAATGGCTAAACCGAAGACACGAAAGCTTACCTTGCAAGCTAGCTATCCAAGCCAAGAGTCCAACCACTCACTAGTCCACAAACAGCAGTATCACAATCTGATATGGACCATTAACAAGTTAATATTAATGCATCACAAGCATACAACTTCAAAGACTACGCCTTTCCTTTACGTTTTACGTCTTAAGGCTTCCATCAAAGCCATAAGCCCTTAATCATATGATTCTGACTTAGTCCATTTATTACAGAAGTTCAACTTCCTTAAACTAGGGTCCACACACACCCAATAGCTTACTGTTCATACAGTAAAGCTACTGTCTGCGCAGAACCCAGGATATCCGGATATCAGAAGGGGCATATCCGGATATGTCATATCCGGATATCACACTGGACATATCCGGATATGTCATATCCGGATACCCAGATCCCATATCCGGATATCAATATCCGGATACCATATCCGGATACTGATATCCGGATATCTGTTCGACAAATATCCGGATATCTCACGACAGAATGCAGTTTCTGCATTTCGTGAATATCCATCCCAAAGGTCCAACTTTTAATACATGGAAACGTTAAAGCATGCATCTTTAGTTCATTTTAGGTTCATATACCTTATACCCTCTTGTTTACTCATTAAACATGGCCAAGACATCAACTTTAAGCATTATAAACCCATGATCATAGTGAGGTAACTTACCAAAGTTCAAAACAGAGGCAAGTTGTGCTCATGGAGCTCTCCCAAGGTTCCTCAAACTCAGCCTAAGTAGGAGCACGAAAATGGCACTTCAAGGTGGGTTCTTGCACCACAAGAAGGCACTTTGAAGCTCACAATGACTACCACAAGGTAGCCATCACTTAAGCTCCAAACTCATGCTCACTAACTACACACACACAGCTTTCTCACTCAGAATGATGGCCACAATGCAGCCCCAAGGTTAACTCTCACCTTCACAATGCTTAAACAAGCATGAAAGGTGATCACTTGGCAAGGAAAGAAGAAGAAAAAAGAAGAAGAAGAAGAAGAAGAAGAAGAAGGAGAAGAGAAGTGGCAGCTGCAGCCACAAAACCCCCAACGTAGGAATATTAAAACCTAGGGTTTTGTGCCCATAATGGGCCTATATATAGGCAAAGCCACTAATCGCGCAGTATTAGCCTTGATCGCAAAGTAAAAGATATTGATCCCAAACTTTGGAATCTAGACCTACGCATTTTTCTAAGATTTGTCATATTTTTATTTTATTTTTCGGAGCACCTTTCCGGTACGCGCTTTTCCATAGCCAGTATCAGTTCTGGCATCAGATTACGTCATTTTGACTTGAAACTTGTTTTACAAGTCCTACATAATATTCTAGTAATTATCATGCATTCGTTATAATTTTCCGGGATACTTTTCCGGTACGCATTTATACCGAGTAGCAGAACCGGTATCTGCACTTTTCTTCCGAAAAGCGACTTTCAGCATTTTTACTCACTCAATATAATTATATAAGCCCATTAATACTTATTAGGGTCAATTATGGAATCATTTCCTAATTAACATAATTAATTCGCTAATTACCTTAATTAGCGGTGCGGGTTCTTACATTACCTTATTTAGAAGGTATGCCGTTGTGTCTAAGGCATATCCCCAAAATGATTTTGGAAGTTGAGTCTCACTCATCATAGACCTAACCATGTCTTACAAGGTCCCGTTTCTCCTTTCGGAGACACCGTTTTGGTGTGGTGTGTAAGGAGCGGTAAGTTGTGAGAGAATTCCATTTTCTCTCAGATAATCCTGAAACTCATGGCTCAAATATTCACCACCACGATCTGATCGTAATGTCTTAATCATCTTGCCATGTTGTTTCTCTACTTCATTCCTAAACTCCTTGAACTTTTCAAAGGCTTCAGATTTATATCTCATTAGGTATACATACCCAAATCTCAATTTGTCATCTGTGAAGGAAATGACATAGGAGTATCCACCTCTAGCCTCAATAATCATCGGGCCACATACATCAGTATGAATGAGTTCTAATAACTCACTAGCCCTATGACTCTCAAACCCTTTGGGCTTTTGTCGAATCATTTTCCCAGCTAGACAAGATTCACATTGTCCATAGGATTCCAAATCCTTGGAATCTAGGTATCCATCTCTATGCATCCTAGACAATCTTATTTCATTTATATGCCCTAGTCTACAGTGCCAAAGATAAGATTGATTATCCGTCTTAGGTCGTTTCACATCTATATTGATCACTTCAATTCCCATTTTCAAAACATACAATCCATTTATTAAAGAAGCAGTACCATAAACCATATCATTCAAAATGATAGAAAATGTACCATTCCTAATACTTAAAGTATAACCATCTTGTTCTAAACAAGAAATTGAAATAATGTTTCTAGAAATATTTAGAACGCAAAGACAATTATTCAAATGCAACAAAAGGCCCGTAGGCAAAATAAGGTCGGCATCTCCAACTGAATGAGCAGCAACCTTTGCTCCATTACCAACGCGGAGATCCACCTCGTTTCTTTCCAATCTCCTTGGGATCCTAAGCACCTGCAACATATTGCAGATATGAGAACCACAACCGGTATCCAATACCCATGAGGTCGGATTAGCACAAGAATAATTTATCTCAATCATGAAAATACCTAAGGCAGAAGCATCACCATGTTTCTTGTTCTTCACATTATTCAGGTAGTCTGGACAATTCCTCTTCCAATGGCCTTTCTTGCCATAATGGAAGCACTCAACATCGCCCTTATCCTTGGATGCCTTCTTACCCTTCTTTTTGCCTTTCTTCTTCTTTGATTTTCCTTTGGGCTTAAGGGAGTCACCTTTTGCAGGCTCCTTACCCTTTCCCTTGGCCTTGCTAGGCCCACCAATCAAAAGAGCCTGTGTCCTATCCTTTTTGATAGACACTGTGGCAGTTGTTAACATACTTCACAATTCAGGCAAGCTCACTTGCATCCCATGCATGTTGTAATTCATTATGAATTGACTGAAGGAAGGTGGAAGTGAGGTTAGGACTAAGTCATTACTTAGCTCGGCATCCATGATGAAGCCTAGGTTTCCTAGCTTCTCAATAAGTCCGAACATCTTAAAAACATCACTGCTCACAGACATGCTCTCAGACATCCTACAAGAGAACAATTCTCTAGAGGCCTCATACCTCTCATGCCTGCCTTTAATATCATACAACTCTTTGAGATGCATGATAATAGAGGGAGCTTCCATATGCTCATGCTTCTTTTGCAGTTCAGGAGACATGGATGTCAACATGATGCAAACTGCCATCACATTGTCATCCATGTGCTGTTGGTGGGTTACGAAATCAAATTCTGTGAACCCTTCTTCCCCTTCCCTAGCAGCTACGGGTAATGCAGCATCTAGAACATAAGCAATCTTTTCGGCCCTAAGAACAATTCTTAGGTTCCGATACCAGTCCATAAAGCTTGAACCGGTCAGTTTATTCATATCGAGAATTGAACGCAGTGACAGTGGATTAGTCATACTAAAAGCTGAAAAAGATGTAAAGATGATTTTAGTTAATATACGGTTATGTAGTTAAAAACAAATTATTAAAGGCTTTAAATAATTTTCCCTTCCCACTATTTTATCTAAGTCAATGACCCTTACCATTTGTCTTAGGGTTAATCTACTTTTAGATTTTACCTTAGTGAGATTAAGAGTGCGATTATTTATTTTAATCTCCATCTGAGACCGCAAGATTAATTTAAATAATGGGTTGATCCTTATCAACAGTATCTCATACCCTCTCTTAACATTAGGTTGACAACTCCTTGTCACTTAGTGGTGCATCTCATGCAACCAACCTAGCACCATTACCCTAAGCACATAAGCCCGACTGAGCCTGCAATTTATGTCTTAGTTAAGCATTAACCAGCACCCCAAATGTCTCACACTTCTAACACTACTCTAGCTCAACGAAACAGTGGGTCCCAACTGAGTTGTGGAGGGAGGTAATCATACGCTTAATAATTTATTCCTTTTAAGGGTTCCTTTTATTTAGGGATTATTAGGTCTCATCAAATGTAACAGCCCGTTGTACACCGGTATTGTTAACATTAATTATGATATTAAGCGCAGTTACAATCACAACAATTCATTTATAAAAATGAGAATAAACTTTTTCCGATTATTACGCGAATAGTAAAAGTATAAAAAGCGTAATAATAAAAAGATGTGATCGTAACTGAAACACTAGCAGAAGACTTTCTTAACTATTTATACACTTTATTTTATCACATAAAAGATACTAAGGGGTTCCCATAAACCCACTTAGCCAATTCCTCACTTTTTACTTTTTTACCACTTAACAGGATTTGCCAATTTGTTTTTCTACGAACACAAAATAAAAATTCAAACTTAAACTCCAGGTTATCTTTTTTCCTTATTCAATTACCTTTCTAACAAGCTATCACACACTCGATTCCGAGCTCGTGAGCTCCGGTTATCGCCGTTTGAAGTTGGACAAACAACATTGCC
Organism: Gastrolobium villosum; assembly: GCA_032173675.1. Classification (NCBI taxonomy): domain Eukaryota; kingdom Viridiplantae; phylum Streptophyta; class Magnoliopsida; order Fabales; family Fabaceae; genus Gastrolobium; species Gastrolobium villosum. The sequence continues at coordinate 77,453 of JAVKPL010000889.1, forward strand.
TACCAACTCCAAAGCAGCCTAAAACCTCCAATCTTCACGGAATAAACTGCACCTAACCGCCCATCCAATGACACTCAAACTTTTACACCATAAACGAGACACCTCAAACTTCGATTTGATATATCGTATGCTTAATTTGACCAAGTAACGAAGCGGGAATTAATTTCTCAAAACTACCCCAAATCTGCCCACTGAACAGGACAGAACAGGGCAGTACGTGACAACAGCCCCCATGGGCTGCGCACACCACCAATGATCCTAGGCTTTTGACACAACGTAGGGGACATCTTAAGCTTCAAAATGGCGTATGGCACGTCCCAATCGGACCACTATGGAGAGAGATACGCTCTTACAAAGTTCACCCAGAAACTGCCAATTCTACAAAAAATTCGCCAGAGTTTCCTTTGTTTTTCCTAAAATCCCCAAATTTGCATAAGCTGTTTAACATCACTAATACACCTGAAATCCAGCAAAATCCAATGGGTGGCACACACAAGGACTAACAACGCCTTGGGACACTTACAAACCAATCCAATATACACTTAAAAACATAAACAGTTTACTTTCATATCCTTTATAGTTTCAATCACTAACTTTCAGTTTCATGCATAAACCATAATGCAGATAATCATAAACCTATAATAGGCCTAAAGCCCTTCCATCATATTACATACATCCATGGTACATTTACAATACTGGATTACATTTACATTTACAACTTTAACTTTAAACTACAAATGTTTACATATTACAACTTCACTTGCCAAATAAATCCATAAACTAAAATGACATGTATGATACACTGGAACAAAACATGCATCACTACTCCACTCATCATCATGCGGGCTTCTTGCCCGCTGCTCCATATCCACTGGTACATCCTGAAATAAATGCCCCGAGACGGGGTGAGATATACGGATATATCTCAGTAACAAGAGGTTCTGGAGAAAACTCCGCCCAATGGTTCACTTCGATGTATATCAATAATATAAAACCAACATCACTGTTATAAAATGGGATAAAGCAAGAGATTTAGAGAAAAGGGGGTAATATCAGAAACAACTATGACATGCGAGATGGTAGCTACCAATACCACGCCATGTCCTCGGCTATACGCCTATGGGTACTACCCCTGGCGTGTTCATAGAACAACCCACCAAGGTACCCCTTCCAACCATATACACCCGATACAACCTAGTGTGCTCCTATCCGGATAACACACCACGACCCTGGGTCAATTGGAACTCCCTCTCGGAGACCTATCCAGTGGCAGTCCGGAAACACTTGCCCGAAGGCTAAAAATATCTACTGGCCAGAGATCTGGTACATAAGTACCCACTGTGATAATGCATATGCATGCTCATGCTGTTCTATCATACACACTTCCTACCGTTGCTATCAACTAGCAAGGCGGAACACAAAAGGGGAACAAGCCCCAGTACCAAGAGGTTACCTTTCTTTTTCCTTTCACTGAGCTCCGCAGAACTCCACTTGCAGCTTGATTCACAGGGAACGCCTACACAGAGGACCATTCCACACACTTAGAACTTTGAGTCCACTCATGAATTTCAACATATCATGTGTAAACCACATCACTTACCTCAATCCACTTGATCCAGGACCAAGGGCAATCCACTGTTTCACTGTTCCAAGTTTATATCCACATACGGCAACCTGTACAACCATGCACATCCGTCAGTTCCAGTCAAAATACGTCAAAATGCGAAAACGTCGGATTTTCTCTCCACTCCCTTAAGGGTTCGGCCAACATAGTGTTATTTTGGGTTTTATTTTTCTAAATTTTCTTTCTCATTTTATTTCACTTACTTAGGTTACCCAAAGGCTAGTTCAATCGCCGTTTTTCGGTTTTACGACTTTTACGCAACATTTTGCGAAATATTACACTTTAGGCACATTTTGCCACTTTCAACACTCATTATTTTTACATTGATTCTTCCACATGCCAATCACCACACAACCCATCTAATAACTTTTCCATCACACAACACAACACCAAAGTGTTCTAAAACATCAATTTGCTCAATTATACATCAATGGCCGAATCTTGGTTAGCCAAACCAAGGATTTCCACTCAATTCCTATGGTCCACAACTCACATAATCACTTCATATCATCATATAATCACACTACAATTCACTATACCACACATTAACACCAAAACTCAAAAATCCACTTCATGGACCAATTTTTTTTTCTAAGTTAAAATTCATTTTTTTCGCTTAAAATTTTCATTGCATTTCTAGCATTAATACATCATTTTAAGACATTATCATCTAATAGACATTTTCCATTTGAGCTCTCTAACACCACATATCACAAAATCCCTCTTTAGGGTCAATTATCACAACTCAAAATTTAACCAATGAAATGTTGAAATAACTCACCCAATTGAACGGTATAAGGCTCCACCTAAGTATACTCCACCATTGGAGCATTTGAAATCAACATAATCACCCTTTTTTGCATGAAAACCGAAACATAAACAGTGGTGGATCTCCTCCCACACTCAATTTCAAGACTTAATAGTGGTACCAATGGGTTCAGAAGGTGTTTTCCATCAAGATTCAACACAAACTTTGTTGAATTTGGTTGAGTATAGCTTGGTTTATGGAGAAGAAGAAAACTTGCTCAAAGAGGAATGGGGAAGGGTTGTCATGGCTGGAGAAGAAGAAAGAAATGGAATTGGAAGAGGATGAATAGTGATTCTCAAGAGTTTATTTGACTTTGAGTGGGTACCGGATCCCACGTGATTTAAAACTCACCCGAATTTTCCTCCGATCATCACTAAAATCCACAATTTAAAAACCTATTGAGAAATTATAATTTTTCATCTTAATAAAATACTTTAATTCTACTCCCTCAGATAAATTTGGAGCTTTCCGGTTGTTCGGAAAAACGCTGCTTTAAGCTACAGCGCGCTCCGTTGACAAACTTTCACAAATTGACTTAAATCCCTCGAATTTTATCAGAAATCATATTTCCTATTTCTATGGAACATTTAAAATCAATATTTGAAACCTAGAGCTCAAAATTCCACTGGCACGTTTTACGGTACAACCTGACTGCGGTATTTTTACACGCGAAAAACACTATTCACTGATTTTTCTGAAACTTGCCTATCCACTCAATTTTTCTTTCTGAATCCATTTCCAGGCTTATTTTTATCATCTGATACCTTCTGCTCAATTTTTTATCTTCCTAGGGTTGCGTGTTGGCTAATTACCGTTTTGCCCTTTCTTTGTATTTTGGCCTAATCTTTGGGATTTTCACTAATCCTTCACTTAATTTCTCACTTAACACTTTAAATACTTAATTTAGAATTTTGAGGTGTTATAATCACCCCACCTTTTAGAATTTTGTCCGCAAAATTACATCTTAACGGTCCCGTAACACGGGTGTAATCGAAAATCTCATTTCTGTGGTATCCATGATTACTGAGTCCTTCTCAAACTTGATAACTTCGGGTATCTGACCCCTTAACTCATTATATCTTTCACTGTTTCCATAAACCACTGTTGCTTTTTCGTTCACTGTAGTTCATAATATACTCATTTCACACTTGTCATTATGGTGCTACGACCTTCAATTCGCAATACTTTAAGCTCTTCACGGCTTACGGTTACACTTTCACCAATTCATCGGTAGTAGACGACCACATTACAATTTGTTTGTCTCACTTCATCTCATTCTCATCTTCATCTGTCTTTCTGACCCAATGTCGTTCCCAAACATCTCTAGTTGTTTCCATAATAGACTCTAACGGTTTTCATGTATCTTCTCACTTTCTTTAGCACTTAACTCTTTTCGCTGTCCTCACTGTTTCAACCGTACTCAGATATACTAGTCCTTTCCATTACTGTTACTGCTCTTACGATTTAGTTGTTTTTCTTAGCTTTCACCGAAGCACATCCTTTCTAGTTTCCAGGGCACTTTGTCATTTCTTATGATTCCAACTCACATTAAATTCTATACTCATATACTTTATTTTTCCTTGTCACGTGTCTTTACCTCTTCTTAGGTAATCATAACCATATCTTTCTCTTCATGATACGAAATTCACAATCCTCACAATAGTTTATATCTTCGATTAACCGTTTAAGGTCTTTTAACCACAAACACACTCCTGAATCTTTCCATCTACTAATCATATTCATAATTTACACTCATTGTTACTCTCTTCATTAACTTAACCATCTCAACTTATCCACTCAGTCAGCTCAACTCTATACTCAGACCTCTCACAGTCTAACACAACACTCATCAATGACCTCCATATCGAGGACTCATGCTTAATATTTTCACCCACTAACTATTTTCAACTTTCATTCCAATTCGGTGTTGCAACTTAACCATATGTTCCACTCATTTATACCACTTTCTTGTCATCATCATCATTTAATCCTGGATGTCAAACTCAAAACACTATTACTTTACAGCTTTACCCACTTCCATTAAACACTTTGGAACGAATCAATTTCCGACCCATTTAACTATTAACTGATGGACTATTCAATATGCGATATCTCTCATATACAAGTCCTATTCACTAGGAATCCTTGACACTCAATTATCAATTCACTTAAAATTTATTCCATCATTGCCACTACTTCTACAATTTACCACCAGTTGGTATATCAGTCTCTCAGAATATTCAAAGTTACCACAAACACTCGTCCATACCTCATTAGTACTTAATCAAAACATCACCAACATTGTGCATTTTCCACACACTTCCACCATAAGTGGCATATGCGATTATATATAACACTTCTCAATCTACTTTACCAGCAAAACCAAGCTATTCACTTTTGGTAATCAATTACAACTATAGTTTCCATCTATTAATACACGTTCGTACTTGACTCTATTTCAATTTATCTTTTCCTTAGGGCTAACAATTCACTGTTTTAACCTGAAATCTTGATCATCACTAACCTTCCTAGAAGGACACTTACTCATTCTGTCAACTTTAACTCACGTTATTATCCCTTTTTGGTCATGAGACGAGGGTTCCAACTAACTTGCTACCTCACTTAGAGACAAAATTTATTTCCTCAGACTTACTTTACACCCACAATAGTGCTTCACTATCACACTTCAAAGTTCTTACACACTAAGCCACAACTCTTATATCCAAATCTGACATACTATTGTCCACTTACAAATATATGACCTCGCATCTTGCATTAACCATATGGAAAAACTCTCCCAATACAGTGGGTAATAACATTCACAGGCTTAACCCCTCGAGCTCTTGCTGTCCTAAGGGCCCCAGATGTCATGACCCACCGATCAGAGAATCCACCCATATGATCCATGCCGTAAAAATGACTTACTACTAGTTGTCCCTATTCTAAAGGCATCCCCCAAATGTTTCTTCTTTGTGCATTTACATAAATTATCTCTACCATACTAACCGTTACACCAATGTGGAACACTTCCTCGTTTCTCATTACTCATATCAAATACTACTAGTCTCCGGGAACTTAACCCGCACAGAGATAGCTATACACTCCTGGCACATAGGCCCCACTGAGATCTTCTTACTATCAAATCATATTACATGCACCCAGTGCACAGAGAAATTTATACTCATAATATATCTGTATATGACGGCAAAACTGGTACTCCGTACACTCCAGATCACACATGGACCCAGGCCATTTGGTGTCCGTATCACCTCTGTATATAACATCAAAACTGTTTTGTATTACCACATGGGCTGCCCCCATAATCTTAGTAGTAGTGGTATAATATACACCTGTTACATATAAGTTAATTCATCTTACTCTCTCGTGTCATTCTTCTCCCTGGTAATTTACTTTCGTTTCGGTTACTCCTCTGACTTGGTTTATAACATAGTCACTATTATAATAGTCCACATTCTCTTCGTAGTTTCGTACACGTTTTCTAACTCTTAATAGTTCCTTCTGTCTTGTTACTGTTCAATCCATAGTCCATTATCTCTTCCTTGCTTATTCTTCTCACAGATTGTTTACTCTTTTACTTTAACTATTCACTTGTCCTGGTTCATAACATAATCTCTATTCTATAAATCCTAAATTTTCTCAAAGTTCTGTACACCTCTCTTAGTATAAGTATCATATTTCCCATCACACAGGGATCTTCTAATCATTTCCGTCGAATCACAGAGGACTACTTCACCTCATCCTTGCACTGAAATTTACATTAATCATTGCACTAAAATTCTACATCATTCCTTGCACTCAAAACTACTCATCCGTTCTTGCACTGACCATTATACCTCAGCTCACTAACAAATCTTATCATTTTCATCTTGACATTACACATTAACTCTTTTGTTGACCACATAATTCCACACTCTCTGCACACTTTACACATCAGTTCTTTCGTCAACCTCTTACTTTTGCACTTTATTGTCACTTGGTTCGTATACTAATCACTTGATTTCACATTATGTTTTACCTTCATTCCTTCACTAATTATACCATCTCACCTTATTGTTATACAACAATAACCCGCAAAATCATGACATTGTTCTAATCCACTGCCTGCTACGGCTCACATAACATACACTCTATACTGTAGAGCAACTCATCAATTCTCCTGATCGCTTCCACCCTTGGTGGTTGTAGAATATCTCTTTACCTTGTAAATACCTTTACTCCGTCTATCACTCCGTATCAAATACCAATATTTTCATAAGCGCACTACTATGAGTAGTACATATACATATACCACAAAATCGTAATTTCTTTACAATTCTCATTACTTTCGTATAAATGATTGTACATCTCAACCATCCTGTTACTTTATCATTGATATGTCTGCCAATTTGAGTCGACATTCATTAACTACAATAACGTCTTCATTGTACATTTATTTTGTGTCATCCATAGCGATTCCTTCACTTTTCCTCATACATATTACACATAATAATATACTCATCATTAGTTCACCTCACTTGTGTTTAGTCAACACTACCTCTTTATGGAATTCACTCCCATATTTCAATACCTCTCATATTACCAATCTACCAGCATCATACTTTCAAGTGGTCAAATCTCGTAGGATTACTCATCGAAAATTCTATTTGCTTCTCTGCTTGAACCATCCCAATTCATTCAAGTGCACCGCACTTGTCCTGGTCTCATAACTGCTAATCAAACATGACGTGTTTAACTCACGCATACGAATATCTGTTCATTTTTCTCAATAATTCTTCAGGTTCAAAACCTCTCGCCTTGATGAAGTCTATTCACCAAGACCACTTGTACATAATTGTCTTACTATTCCACACATATACTTGGAATTTCCCAATCTCATAAGTTCATCTCTGTTATATGTTTATCTTTCATAGTACTGCAAAGTTCGTCTATGCTCATATTGTAAATATCATAAATTGTACACCACTGTTGCTTATAATACACTTTTCTCCTGACTTTCATCGAAGTCAAATATAATATTTATTTCTGTTCTTTTTTGCCTTCTAATATTCATACTTGACTTACTGCCATCCTTTGTCCATGCAGCAGTTAACACTGCAGCCACAATATCAGGCTAAAGACTCACACTCGGTGCTTCAAGGTTACTACGCAGGCTTCTTACGATGACCACACATGTAACACAAAGGAATAGGTTGATCAGACCCACACTAAGGAATTACATATACAGTAATCGATAAGAATCTACATACAACTATGTAGCACATAACACATCTATATATATATATATATTATCAGAGTTCCCTAACAAAACTGCTCTGATACCATAAAATGTAACAGCCCGTTGTACACCGGTATTGTTAACATTAATTATGATATTAAGCGCAGTTACAATCACAACAATTCATTTATAAAAATGAGAATAAACTTTTTCCGATTATTACGCGAATAGTAAAAGTATAAAAAGCGTAATAATAAAAAGCTGTGATCGTAACTGAAACACTAGCGGAAGACTTTCTTAACTATTTATACACTTTATTTTATCACATACAAGATACTAAGGGGTTCCAATAAACCCACTTAGCCAATTCCTCACTTTTTACTTTTTTACCACTTAACAGGATTTGCCAATTTGTTTTTCTATGAACACAAAATAAAAATCCAAACTTAAACTCCAGGTTATCTTTTTTCCTTATTCAATTACCTTTCTAACAAGCTATCACACACTCGATTCTGAGCCCGTGAGCTCCGGTTATCGCCGTTTGAAGTTGGACAAACAACATTGCCTACCAACTCCAAAGCAGCCTAAAACCTCCAATCTTCACGGAATAAACTGCACCTAACCGCCCATCCAATGACTCTCAAACTTTTACACTATAAACTAGACACCTCAAACTTCTATTTGATATATCGTATGCTTAATTTGACCAAGTAACGAAGCGGGAATTAATTTCTCAAAACTACCCCAAATCTGCCCACTGAACAGGACAGAACAGTACGTGACAACAGCCCCCATGGGCTGCGCACACCACCAATGATCCTAGGCTTTTGACACAATGTAGGGGACATCTTAAGCTTCAAAATGGCGTATGGCACGTCCCAATCGGACCACTATGGAGAGAGATACGCTCTTACAAAGTTCACCCAAAAACTGCCAATTCTACAAAAAATTCGCCAGAGTTTCCTTTGTATTTCCTAAAATCCCCAAATTTGCATAAGCTGTTTAACATCACTAATACACCTGAAATCCAGCAAAATCCAATGGGTGGCACACACAAGGACTAACAACGCCTTGGGGCACTTACAACCCAATCCAATATACACTTAAAAACATAAACAGTTTACTTTCATATCCTTTATAGTTTCAATCACTAACTTTCAGTTTCATGCATAAACCATAATGCAGATAATCATAAACCTATAATAAGCCTAAAGCCCTTCCATCATATTACATACATCCATGGTACATTTACAATACTGGATTACATTTATATTTACAACTTTAACTTTAAACTACAAATGTTTACATATTACAACTTCACTTGCCAAATAAATCCATAAACTAAAATGACATGTATGATACACTGGAACAAAACATGCATCACTACTCCACTCATCATCATGCGAGCTTCTTGCCCGCTGCTCCATATCCACTGGTACATCCTGAAATAAATGCCCCGAGACGGGGTGAGATATACGGATATATCTCAGTAACCAAGAGGTTCTGGAGAAAACTCCGCCCAATGGTTCACTTCGATGTATATCAATAATATAAAACCAACATCACTGTTATAAAACGGGATAAAGAAAGAGATGTAGAGAAAGGGAGGTAATATCAGAAACAACTACGATATGCGGGATGGTAGCTACCAATACCACGCCATGTCCTCGGCTATACGCCTATGGGTACTACCCCTGGTGTAACAGCCCGTGTTAACCCGGATTATTAACATACTATCGTATTAAGCCACGCTTAATTAAAATGCGGAATAACTTTTTCTTTAATTCAATTATGACGTCATTAAACTTAACCAACTTGATTACTTAATCAATTTCATAAAATACTGCCTGTATGTAAATTGCAAGACAACTAACTGAAATACCTCATAAATAGATATAATGTGAGTATCTAAAGCCACAGGACTACAACATATAGCCTGGGTCAAAATCCTGATACTTTAATTACAACTTCAAATAAAAGACAATAACAAGTCTGTGTGGCATGGACAAACCCCATGCTCACCAAATAAGGCAACAATGCCCAATAGCAGTCTCAACATAATATCATAATCAAAGCGGAAAACATAACAGCAGTCAACATCCAGCATGTCAGCATATCATAAATATCAACTCAGCTCTGGCCTCCTGCCACCTGAGCCCTCAACATTACCTGATCCTGAAATAAGCGTCCCCAAACGTGGGGTGAGATCTCTAAACAAGAAATCTCAGTAAGACAAGGGGTCCTCAAGGATCTTCCACCCCAAGCTCACTTACATGTGTAATATAAGTTCAAAAACAATATTTCAATATAAGTTCCAAAACTATGCAGTGCAGCAGATATTCATGCCATGTGTGCTTATAAAATCTACTGGCCAGAGAAATGCAGGAATACGTCTATACCCACATAAGTACAAGGAACACCGCTTGCACCTCACCCACAGCCTCACCATCTTGTATGTACTACATACTCAGGCTTACCATATAGGTGGACACCACATGCATATCATAAAAGCACATTGCATATAATAGTTCAAAAGCATTTCCAAAACATCAAAGCATGTAACACAACATGCATAAACCACATCCCCATGGGACATGGTGGAACCACAAAATGGCTAAACCGAGGTCACGAAAGCTTACCTTGCAAGCTAGCTATCCAAGCCAAGAGTCCAACCACTCACAAGTCCAAACACAGCAGTATCACAATCTGATATCGACCAATAATTTATCATTAATTATGCATCACAAGCATACAACTTAAAGACTACGTCTTTCTTTTACGTTTTACGTCTTAAGGCTTCCAACAAAGCCATAAGCCCTTAATCATATGATTCTGACTTAATCCATTAATTACTGAAGTTCAACTTCCTTAATTTAGGGTCCACAAACTCCAATAGCTTACTGTTCACACAACACAGCTACTGTTCTGCGAAATCCCAGAATATCCATATATTACAAGGGACATATCCGGATATGCAATATCCGGATATCACACTAACCATATCCGGATATACCATATCCGGATATCCAGATCCCTCATCCGAATATGAATATCCGGATATGAATATCCGGATACCATATCCGAATACTGATATCCGGATATCTGTTCGACAAATATCCGGATATCTCACGACAGAGTGCAGTCTCTGCATTTCGTGAATATCCACTCCAAAGATCCTACTTTTAACCGATTATAGTCATTTAGACATGCCTTTCTAGGTGTGTTTAACCTACCCCACCCTTAAGTTATCAACTTAGCTTAATACATGCATCAAGGTTCTATTTTTAAGCATTTAAACACATGATCATGGTATGTGGAACTCACCGAGGCTCAAAAACAGAATGGACAGTGCTCAAGGAGCTCTCCAACAACTCCTCAAACTCAGACCAAGTAGGAGCACGAAAATGGCACCTCCAAGGTGGGTTCTTGCATCCCAAGATGACACTTTGAAGCTCAAAATGACCATAACAAAGTAACCGTCACTCAGGCTCCAAACTCAGCCTCACAACCCAGCCAACACAGCTCCCTGAACTCAGAAAGATGGCCACAATGCAGCCCCAAGGTTAACTCTCACCCTCCCCAAGTGTTTAGAATGGTGACACAAGTATCAAAGGTGATAACTCGGCCAAGAAATGCAAGAAGAGGAACAATGGAACAGTGCACAGCAGCTGGTCAGCCCAATTCCTACGTATGAATGCAGCTGCCCAGGGTTTTGTGCCCTTAGTGGTAGTATTTATAGCCCAAAGGCCACTTAACGCGCAGTATTAGCCTTAATAGCAACGCAAAAGATTTTGATCCCAAACTTTGGAATCTAGACCTACACATTTTTCTAAGATTTTTCATATTTTTATTTTATTTTTCGGAGCACCTTTCCGGTACGCGCTTTTCCATAGCCAGTATCAGTTCTGGCATCAGATTACATTATTTTGACTTGAAACTTGTTTTACAAGTCCTACATAATATTCTAGTAATTATCATGCATTCGTTATAATTTTCCAGGATATTTTTCCGGTACGCATTTATACCGGGTAGCAGAATCGGTATCTGCGCTTTTCTTCCGAAAAGCGACTTTCAGCATTTTTACTCACTCAGTATAATTATTTAAGCTCAATAATAATTATTAAGGTCAATTGTGGAATCATTTCCTAATTATCATAATTAATTCACTAATTACCTTAATTAGCGGTGCGGGTTCTTACATTCACCCCACCTTTTTAAGGATTTTGTCCTCAAAATCAGAAACATACCTGTCACGAAAGTCGGGATACTGTCGAAGAAGCTCATCCTCTCGCTCCCATGTGCACTCCTCGGAACTACGCCCAGTCCACTGCACCTTAACCATCGGAATAATCTTGCTTCTAAGCTGTTTCTCGCCTCGATCGAGAATCTTGAGTAGTCCGACGGGAGTCTTTAGGTTCTCCCGGATCTCCACATCATCCGGCTGCACCACGTGCGAAGGATCGGCTATGTACCTCCGAAGCTGAGACACGTGAAACACGTCGTGGATGTTGGCTAGGTTCGGAGGTAAGGCAAGTCGATAGGCAACGGGTCCTACTCTACCAAGGATCTGATAGGGCCCAATGAACCGCGGGTTCAATTTCCTCACTCAGAGTGCCCGTCCAACACCGGTGACAGGTGAAAGTCTCACAAACACGTGCTCACCCTCACTGAACTCCAGTGGACGATGCTTGACATCATAGTAGCTTTTCTGGCGATTCTGCGCCTGCTTCAACTTTTCCCTGATCATCTGGATCTGCTGGGTAGTATCTTGGACAAAGTCCAAGCCAAATAGCTCTTTATCTCCAACCTCAGACCAGCAAGTAGGAGTCCGACACCTCCTACCATACAGCGCCTCGTAGAGTGCCATGCCCAGACTAGCATGAAAACTGTTGTTGTACGAAAATTCCACCAACGGAAGGTACCTATCCCATGCTGAACCCTGCTCCAACGTGCAAGCTCTCAGCATGTCCTCCAATGTCTGCATGGTCCGCTCAGTCTGTCCGTCAGTCTGAGGGTGATAGGCGGTACTCAATCTCAACTGCGTACCAAAAGCCTCCTGCAACGCCTCCCAGAACCGAGATGTGAACTTCGGGTCCCTATCACTGATGATATTCACGGGCACCCCGTGAAGCCTCACAATCTCGCGGATATATAGCTTGGCCAACTGCTCTGTAGTGAAGCTCACCTTCACAGGAAGAAAATGGGCAGACTTGGTCAATCTGTCCACAATGACACAGAAAGAGTCACAACCAGCCTGAGTCTTAGGCAATCCCACCACGAAGTCCATGGAAATACTCTCCCACTTCCACTGTGGAATCTCAAGAGGTTGAAGTTTACCAGACGGTTTCTGGTGCTCAATCTTTACTTTCTGACATTTAAGGCACTTGGATACGTAAACCGCTATGTCCTTCTTCATGCCCGGCCACCAAAAATTTCTCTTTAAGTCCTGGTACATTTTTGTAGCACCAGGGTGGATAGTAAACCGGCCCTTATGAGCCTCTGCCATAACCTCCTCGGTCAATGGACCTCGAGGAATAACAATCCTCTTCTGGAATAGCAACAAACCATCCTCATTCCAAGACACACCATCCTGGTTCTTCACATAATCGAGACACTCTCTTTCCACTTGCGCCTCTTTAATCTTTTCCATCAGCTTATTAATCACCTCTGTTGTTTCCATCTCGAGCAGTGTGCCCCAAAACAAGGAGTTCACTCTCAAGTCTCTGAACTTTTCAATCACCTCGTAGTCGCTCATCATCAAGCTGGATAAGCTCACGGATTTCTGACTCAAAGCATCGGCTACCACATTGGCCTTGCCAGGATGATACCTCAACTCAAAGTCGTAGTCCTTCAAGAACTCCATTCATCTTCGCTGTATCATGTTCAACTCCTTCTGGTCAAACAGATATTTCAGACTCTTGTGGTCACTGAATACAGCAAACTTCATGCCGAACAGGTAATGCCTCCAAATTTTGAACGCAAAAACAATGGCTGCCAACTCCAAGTCGTGAGTCGGGTAGTTCTCTTCATGAGGTTTCAACTGTCTTGAAGCATAAGCAACAGCTTTCCCTTTCTGCATCAAAACACAGCCTAGCCCTTTACCAGAGGCATCGCAGTATAACTCAAACTGCTCCGCAAGATCAGGAAGGACTAACACAGGAGCAGTAGTCAGTCTCTCCTTCAACTCCTGGAAGCACTCCTCACACTCATGTGTCCACACGAATGGAGTCTCCTTCCGGGTAAGGCGGGTCATCGGTAGCACCATCTTGGAGAATCCCTCTATGAACCTCCTGTAGTACCCAGCCAAACCCAAGAAGCTTCTCACTTCTGTAACCGTCTTGGGCCTCTCCCAATCCATCACGACCTCAATCTTGTTAGGATCAACTGCAACTCCATAAGCGGAAATCACATGACCCAGAAATTTCACCGCCTTGAGCCAAAACTCACATTTTGACGGCTTAGCATATAGCTTTTTCTCTTTCAACACTTGCAAAACAATCTTCAAGTGCTCAGCATGCTTCTCCTCTGTCTTGGAGTAAATCAAGATGTCGTCAATGAAGACGATCACAAACTGATCCAGGTACGGCTGGAAGATCCTGTTCATGTAGTCCATGAACACAGCAGGTGCATTGGTGAGTCCAAACGGGATCACCAAGTACTCATAATGCCCGTATCTCGAGCGAAATGCTGTCTTTGGGACATCCTCTGGCTTTACCCGTATCTGATGGTAAACGGACCGGAGATCAATCTTGGAATATACGCAAGCACCCCTTAGCTGATCCAGCAAATCATCAATGCGATGAAGAGGGTACTTGTTCTTGATTGTCACCTTGTTTAACTGTCTGTAGTCGGTGCACAACCGCATGGTCCCATCTTTCTTTTTCACAAAAATAACCGGTGCTCCCCAAGGAGACACACTCGGCCGAATGAAATCTTTCGCTGAAAGCTCCTCAATATGCTTCTTCAGCTCTGCCAACTCCGGTGGCGACATCCGGTATGGAGCCAACGAAATGGGCCCCACACCAGGCAATAAATCTATAGAGAACTCTATCTCCCTCTGCGTTGGAAACTCAGGAATCTCCTCGGGAAACATCTCGAGGAATTCCCTAACCACAGGAATGCCAGTGAGATCCTCCTGTGTCCCACTCACCAAACCTCCCAACATAACATAGCCAAATGCCCCTGCTCTCAAGGCCCTCCTCGCCTGCAGGACTAAAATGAACGGTGAGGAACTGGCTGTGGACCCACCCGGAGACATCACCACTCTCTTGGCACAACAATCAATCAATGCACAATTTCTGGACAACCAATCCATGCCCAGAATAATCTCCAAGTTGGCCATCGGCAATCCTATCAGATCTACCGAGAAATCACGGCATCCCACTGAAACGCTACATCGCGATGGACAGTGGAGGTCAAACATTTTTCTCCGGTGGCGGTGGTCACCCGCATCGGTGGCGAAAGCACATCACTGGGCAACTCAAACCCCACAGCAATAGGGGTAGCAACAAATGAATGCGTTGCCCCGGAATCAAAAAGCACATCAACAGCTGAACCTCCAATGGTAACAGTACCTCTGACCAGGTTCGGAGCTCTGTCCGACTGCTGACGATCAAGTGTGTATACTCGCCCTGTAGTAGGTGGCACTGCTGGCGCCCCAGTAGGAACCATCTGCAATGGCACAGCCTGCACTGCAGCAACTCTCGCCGTCGGGCAATCTCTGGAGTAGTGGCCCTCCTTGCCACACTGAAAGCAAATCAGCTGACCGGTAGCACACAGCCCAAAATGTGACTTCCCACATCCCGAGCATCTGGGAGCAGGAGGTCTCGCTGTGTTTCCCTGAGTAGAAGTCTTTTTAAACTGGTTTGGCGCTTGCTTAGCAGCCAACTGTTTGCCCTTGCCCTTGTTTCCAAGCTTCCTGTCTCTCCAGGAAGCGGAACCACCAGTACCCTGTGGCACCTCAATCTTGGCCTTCTTGGCCTGACTCGCACGGCAGTAGTCCTCAATGTCACGACACTGCTGCACCAACGCCCCGAAGTCTCTCGAAGCAGAACCAGCAATGTCCTCATTAAGTCCCCTCCGGAACTTAGCAGCAAGAAAAACAGGAGTCGGTCTCGCCATGCGGAAATGAGCGAACTTGACCAGCTCATTAAACTTGGCCAGGTACTCGTCCACAGACAACGAGCCCTACACCAACCGGTCAAACTCTCCCTGCTTCCTCTCCTGAGAGTCATATGGAAAGTACTGACCCCGAAAACACTCCTCAAAGAACGGCCACGTCATCACACGGCCCTGCATCTCGTAGATGAGAGAAATGTTGGTCCACCACTCATGGGCCTCGCCCTCCAGCATGTAAGTGGCAAACATCAGCTTCTGCGGATCGGTACACTGCATGATCCGGAAGATCTTGTCCAACGCTTGTAACCATCTGGCAGCAGCAATGGGATCATAAGATCCGTCAAAAGAAGGTGGCTTGTGCTTGCGGAAAGCATTCAGCCTGCGGTCGATCTCGTCACGATCCTCAGCAAATACGGGGATGGTTTGCAAAGCCCCCGTCAAATGACTGCCCTCACCCATCTGACTCTGGGTGTCCTCCTGTTGACTAGGCAGAGGTGGAGGCGGTGGCGGCGGTGGAGGTGGTGGAGGACACTGGCTAGCAGCAGGACCAACCCTCAACTCCTCCAACATGACCCTCATCATAGTCATGTTAGCCATCCGATTCTCCTCCAGAACCTCAGCCGTGGCTCGCCGGTTCGCCTCTCTGATAGCGTCCAGCATCGCCTGGTTTGCCAACCTCGTGGCCTCCTGGTCGGCTAGTCGGGCCGCCTGCATCTCAGCCAATGCAGCCAGGATAGGATCCGATTGATCCTCACTCGTACTAGGGTTCCTCCTTGGTGGCACCATGACTCTGCACAAGTTACACAAAGAATGAGAGTATCAGGCCCACGTCATGTGGTCACATATGCATCATCATAACACACACCAATCAGAAAGAACGCAAAGTAGACACGCAACGAAACATCCTAAGTTATTGCAATACATACAGGCTTTTCCCTAGAAAGTGCTATGATACCATAAAATGTAACAGCCCGTGTTAACCCAAATTGTTAACATACTATAGTATTAAGCCACGCTTAATTAAAATGCGGAATAACTTTTTCTTTAATTCAATTATGACATCATTAAACTTAACCAACTTGATTACTTAATCAATTTCATAAAATACTGCCTGTATGTAAATTGCAAGACAACTAACTGAAATACCTCATATATAGATATAATGTGAGTATCTAAAGCCACAGGACTACAACACATAGCCTGGGTCAAAATCCTGATACTTTAATTACAACTTCAAATAAAAGACAATAACAAGTCTGTGTGGCATGGACAAACCCCATGCTCACCAAATAAGGCAACAATGCCCAATAGCAGTCTCAACATAATATCATAATCAAAGCGGAAAACATAACAGCATCCAGCATGTCAGCATATCATAAATATCAACTCAGCTCTGGCCTCCTGCCACCTGAGCCCTCAACATTACCTGATCCTGAAATAAGCGTCCCCAAACGTGGGGTGAGATCTCTAAACAAGAAATCTCAGTAAGACAAGGGGTCCTCAAGGATCTTCCACCCCAAGCTCTCTTACATGTGTAATATAAGTTCAAAAACAATATTTCAATATAAGTTCCAAAACTAGGCAGTGCAGCAGATATTCATGCCATGTGTGTTTATAAAATCTACTGGCCAGAGAAATGCAGGAATACGTCTATACCCACATAAGTACAAGGAACACCGCTTGCACCTCACCCACAGCCACACCATCTTGTATGTACTACATACTCAGGTTTACCGTATAGGTGGACACCACATGCATATCATAAAAGCACATTGCATATAATAGTTCAACAGCATTTCCAAAACATCAAAGCATGTAACACAACATGCATAAACCACATCCCCATGGGACATGGTGGAACCACAAAATGGCTAAACCGAGGACACGAAAGCTTACCTTGCAAGCTAGCTATCCAAGCCAAGAGTCCAACCACTCACAAGTCCAAACACAGCAGTATCACAATCTGATATGGACCAATAATTTATCATTAATTATGCATCACAAGCATACAACTTAAAGACTACGTCTTTCCTTTACGTTTTACGTCTTAAGGCTTCCAACAAAGCCATAAGCCCTTAATCATATGATTCTGACTTAATCCATTAATTACAGAAGTTCAAATTCCTTAATCTAGGGTCCACAAACCCCCCAATAGCTTACTGTTCACACAACACAGCTACTGTTCTGCGAAATCCCAGAATATCCGGATATTACAAGGGACATATCCGGATATGTAATATCCGGATATCACACTAACCATATCCGGATATACCATATCCGGATATCCAGATCCCTCATCCGAATATGAATATCTGGATATGAATATCCGGATACCATATCCGGATACTGATATCCGGATATCTGTTCGACAAATATCCGGATATCTCACGACAGAATGCAGTTTCTGCATTTCGTGAATATCCACTCCAAAGATCCCACTTTTAACCAATTATAGTCATTTAGACATGCCTTTCTAGGTGTGTTTAACCTACCCCACCCTTAAGTTATCAACTTAGCTTAATACATGCATCAAGGTTCTATTTTTAAGCATTTAAACACATGATCATGGTATGTGGAACTCACCAAGGCTCAAAAACATCATGGACAGTGCTCAAGGAGCTCTCCAACAACTCCTCAAACTCAGACCAAGTAGGAGCTCGAAAATGGCACCTCCAAGGTGGGTTCTTGCATCCCAAGATGACACTTTGAAGCTCAAAATGACCATAACAAAGTAACCATCACTCAAGCTCCAAACTCAGCCTCACAACCCAGCCAACACAGCTCCCTGAACTCAGAAAGATGGCCACAATGCAGCCCCAAGGTTAACTCTCACCCTCCCCAAGTGTTTAGAATGGTGACACAAGTATCAAAGGTGATAACTTGGCCAAGAAATGCAAGAAGAGGAACACTGGAACAGTGCACAGTAGCTGGTCAGCCCAATTCCTACGTATGAATGTAGCTGCCTAGGGTTTTGTGCCCTTAGTGGTAGTATTTATAGCCCAAAGGCCACTTAACGCGCAGTATTAGCCTTAATAGCAACGCAAAAGATTTTGATCCCAAACTTTGGAATCTAGAACTACACATTTTTGTAAGATTTTTCATATTTTTATTTTATTTTTCGGAGCACCTTTCCGGTACGCGCTTTTCCTTAGCCAGTATCAGTTCTGGCATCAGATTACATTATTTTGACTTGAAACTTGTTTTACAAGTCGTACATAATATTCTAGTAATTATCATGCATTGGTTATAATTTTCCGGGATACTTTTCCGGTACGCATTTATACCGGATAGCAGAACCGGTATCTGCGCTTTTCTTCCGAAAAGCGACTTTCAGCATTTTTACTCACTCGGTATAGTTATTTAAGCCCAATAATAATTATTAAGGTCAATTATGGAATAATTTCCTAATTATCATAATTAATTCACTAATTACCTTAATTAGCGGTGCGGGTTCTTACACCTGGCGTGTTCATAGAACAACCCACCAAGGTACCCCTTCCAACCATATACACCCGAGACAACCTAGTGTGCTCCTATCCGGATAACACACCACGACCCTGGGTCAACTAGAACTCCCTCTCGGAGACCTATCCAGTGGCAGTCCGGAAACACTTGCCCGAAGGCTAAAAATATCTACTGGCCAGAGATCTGGTACATAAGTACCCACTGTGATAATGCATATGCATGCTCATGTTGTTCTACACTACTCATACACACTTCCTACCGTTGCTATCAACTAGCAAGGCGGAACACAAAAGGGGAACAAGCCCCAGTACCAAGAGGTTATCTTTCTTTTTCCTTTCACTAAGCTCCGCAGAACTCCACTTGCAGCTTGATTCACAGGGAACGCCTACACAGAGGACCATTCCACACACTTAGAACTTTGAGTCCACTCATGAATTTCAACATATCATGTGTAAACCACATCACTTACCTCAATCCACTTGATCCAGGACCAAGGGCAATCCACTGTTTCACTGTTCCAAGTTTATATCCACATACGGCAACCTGTACAACCATGCACAGCCGTCAGTTCCAGTCAAAATACGTCAAAATGCGAAAACGTCGGTATTTTCTCTCCACTCCCTTAAGGGTTCGGCCAACATAGTGTTATTTTGGGTTTTATTTTTCTAAATTTTCTTTCTCATTTTATTTCACTTACTTAGGTTACCCAAAGGCTAGTTCAATCGCCGTTTTTCGGTTTTACGACTTTTACGCAACATTTTGCGAAATATTACACTTTAGGCACATTTTGCCACTTTCAACACTCATTATTTTTACATTGATTCTTCCACATGCCAATCACCACACAACCCATCTAATAACTTTTCCATCACACAACACAACACCAAAGTGTTCTAAAATATCAATTTGCTCAATTATACATCAATGGCCGAATCTTGGTTAGCCAAACCAAGGATTTCCACTCAATTCCTATGGTCCACAACTCACATAATCACTTCATATCATCATATAATCACACTACAATTCACTATACCACACATTAACACCAAAACTCAAAAATCCATTTCATGGACCAATTTTTTTTCTAAGTTAAAATTCATTTTTTTCGCTTAAAATTTTCATTGCATTTCTAGCATTAATACATCATTCTAAGACATTATCATCTAATAGAAATTTTCCATTTGAGCTCTCTAACACCACATATCACAAAATCCCTCTTTAGGGTCAATTATCACAACTCAAAATTTAACCAATGAAATGTTGAAATAACTCACCCAATTGAACGGTATAAGGCTCCACCTAAGTATACTCCACCATTGGAGCATTTGAAATCAACATAATCACCCTTTTTTGCATGAAAACCGAAACATAAACAGTGGTGAATCTCCTCCCACACTCAATTTCAAGACTCAATAGTGGTACTAATGGGTTCAGAAGGTGTTTTCCATCAAGATTCAACACAAACTTTGTTGAATTTGGTTGAGTATAGCTTGGTTTATGGAAAAGAAGAAAACTTGCACAAAGAGGAATGGGGAAGGTGTTAGCATATGGGTGTCCTAGAGACAATCTTTTGATTAAATAAAGGACACTAGATGTAGAACTTTGTTTGTCGCAAATAAATGAAAGCACTATTTATTCAGTTTCATATTGTGTCTCGATATTACTGTTAATATTATATGAACGAACTGAATAAATCCCTTGGAATAGAACAAGTATCTCTTGAGTATCTGTGATGAGATCACGATCACGAGGATTCAAGGATATTGCATGTCTATTCCTAATTATATGTTCCTAGTCTAGAGACACTGAGTTTGGGGATCAGTGATCTCGAGTAAATACTAGTACGACTTATCTACTAGTATATGGATACAAGGTAAAGACCTCATGAGCTGCAGATATGGAGATATCTTAGCTAAAGTCGTGGGTGGACCTATAAGAGTATAGCTCGCACTGAACAGACCCAAAAAGAGACTCTATGAGGAAATCTCACAGATATTGTCATTAGAGTAATCTCTTTATGTTTGGGTATGTCTTTCCTTAGACCAGAAGTTATTACCTAGACTGTGTTCTTGAAGGCATGTTTTGATTGTATGCCTCGTCTGCCTGAAACATAGAGACTCATAGGTATACTGTTGGGCGTGTCCTTAAAGGGCACAGGGCTAGGGTAATAAGCTGAAGGAATTCGTCAAATCTCTGTGAGAGATTAGGTTATCTGTAAACCGGAGAAATCGGGATGACATTTACAGGGACTCGGGAATCTATGCATAGTAAAAGAGATCATGAGATGATCTGCCTTTAGAGTCAGTAAATTGAAGATTCCCTATTTCGAATAAAGCTTACCCTAAACCGCAGGGGTTGATACATTTCCTTACCCTAGGTTAATGGGAAGATAACCGTGACGAAGGGAAATACATACGGTAACCAAATATGTGCAATAGGATGATCAAGTCATTAATCTGACTAGTTCTGGGGCAACAAAGCATTGCTAGTGCTCTGTGTTGTCATTAATTGGGTTGTGGGCTTGTTGGGCCCAAGCCCAGTTATGTCAGAAGCTAAGTTGGACCTAATGGGTCACACACTAACACCTTGTAGTCATGATGGACTAGCTTTAAAGGTATTGGGCCTAATAATGGTTGTTAGCCCAAGAAGCTGTTTGGAAGCCCACCTAAATGGGTGGGTGGTGCATGGAGCTTAGTAATGGGCTTGGATAGTCCAAGACATTACTAATTAATTTAATTAGTTAAATTAATAATCAAATATTTGAATTTCGAATTTTGAATTTGAAATTTGAATTTTGAAATTTGAATTTGGAATTTGAATTTCGAAATTCGAATTTTGAATTGGAAATTTGAAATTTGAATTTGGAATTTGAATTTTGAAATTCGAATTTTGAATTTGAAATTTGAAATTTTGAATTTTGAATTTTGCATTTGAATGTTTGAACATTTGAATTCAAGTGTTTGAATTCGAATTTGAATTGGCTTTGAAAAATTGTTTCATAACAAAAGGATAAGACAGGATCTTATTGGAGCATATTCCTTGGATCAAGAAGCATCTTTGGAGCACATCCTTGGGCTGTTTGGTGCGCAAGTTTGAGTGATAAGGATGTCATTTTATCACTTAAAACAAAGCTCCATTCAGATTTGGTGGTTGTGGGAATCAGTGGGTGAGTTGATTCAAATTTTGAATGCAACTACTCAATATATTTGGACCCCTTCTAGGGCTGAATTATGCGCATGAAAAGTATACTATATGATAGTTTATGAATTTAAGTTTAAATTATTTTGAACTTAATTTCATGAGGATAAGATTGGAGGTTGTTGGCGAAATTGGTTTTGCAACAGCTCCACCTTATCCTCCCCTGTTCCATGCGCAAATTTCAAATGTTTTTGAAAGTTGGTTTTCATTTTGAACGAATTAAATTCCCTCTTCCTCTCATCAAGGTGTGCGCATATATACAGCCTCCTCACCTTAGGGTTTTGTCAAGAAAACCTAGCCAACTCTCCTTCATCTATGCATCATTCTGTAGGGTAGTTCACTACACCTTTCCAAACAGAATACCTAGCCTCCACCTTCACCACTTGTGCGCATAGCAAGCCTCACTGTGGTGTTCATCTGGTGGCTTTCAAGAAGGGGTTCTTGCATCATTGACGAACGGTGGTGTGGATCACCATTAGAGGGTTTGAACCCTTCAAGCCTGATATCTGATCTCCCTGACTGATCAGGCCAAAAACAAGGTAACATCATGTTGTCTTAAAGCATGAACCTATGTGTGCATGTATGTTCCGCAGTAAAATTTTTGTTTTACACCTTACATGCATCGGCCTTCAAAGGCCAGTTTACTTTCAAGTGGTATCAGAGACAATCTTTTGATTAAATAAAGGATACTAGATATAGAACTTTGTTTGTTGCAAATAAATGTAAGCACTATTTATTCAGTTTCATATTGTGTCTCGATATTACTGTTAATATTATATGAATGAACTGGATAAACCCCTTGGAATAGAACAGGTATCTCTTGAGTATCGGTGATGAGATCACGATCATGAGGATTCAAGGATATTGCATGTCTATTCCTAATTATTTGTTCCTAGTCTAGAGACACTGAGTTTGGGGATCAGTGATCTCGAGTAAAGACTAGTACGACTTATCTACTTGTATATGGATACAAGGTAAAGACCTCATGAGCTGCAGATATGGAGATATCTTAGCTAAAGTCGTGGGTGGACCTATAAGAGTATAGCTCGCACTGAACAGACCCAAAAAGAGACTCTATGAGGAAATCTCACAGATAGTGTCATTAGAGTAATCTCTTTATGTTTGGGTGTGTCTTTCCTTAGACCAGAAGTTATTACCTAGACTGTGTTCTTGAAGGCATGTTTTGATTGTATACCTCGTCTGCCTGAAACATGGAGACTCATAGGTATACTGTTGGGCGTGTCCTTAAAGGGCACAGGGCTAGGGTAATAAGCTGAAGGAATTCGTCAAATCTCTGTGAGAGATTAGGTTATCTGTAAACCGGAGAAATCGGGATGACATTTACAGGGACTCGGGAATCTATGCATAGTAAAAGAGATCATGAGATGATCTGCCTTTAGAGTCAGTAAATTGAAGATTCCCTATTTCGAATAAAGCTTACCCTAAACCGCAGGGGTTGATACATTTCCTTACCCTAGGTTAATGGGAAGATAACCGTGACGAAGGGAAATACATACGGTAACCAAATATGTGCAATAGGATGATCAAGTCATTAATCTGACTAGTTCTGGGGCAACAAAGCATTGCTAGTGCTCTGTGTTGTCATTAATTGGGTTGTGGGCTTGTTGGGCCCAAGCCCAGTTATGTCAGAAGCTAAGTTGGACCTAATGGGTCACACACTAACACCTTGTAGTCATGATGGACTAGCTTTAAAGATATTGGGCCTAATAATGGTTGTTAGCCCAAGAAGCTGTTTGGAAGCCCACCTAAATGGGTGGGTGGTGCATGGAGCTTGGTAATGGGCTTGGATAGTCCAAGCCATTACTAATTAATTTAATTAGTTAAATTAATAATCAAATATTTGAATTTCGAATTTTGAATTTGAAATTTGAATTTTTAAATTTGAATTTGGAATTTGAATTTCGAAATTCGAATTTTGAATTGGAAATTTGAAATTTGAATTTGGAATTTGAATTTTGAAATTCGAATTTTGAAATTTGAAATTTTGAATTTTGAATTTTGCATTTGAATGTTTGAACATTTGAATTCAAGTGTTTGAATTCGAATTTGAATTGGCTTTGAAAAATTGTTTCATAACAAAAGGATAAGACAGGATCTTATTGGAGCATATTCCTTGGATCAAGAAGCATCTTTGGAGCACATCCTTGGGCTGTTTGGTGCGCAAGTTTGAGTGATAAGGATGTCATTTTATCACTTAAAACAAAGCTCCATTCAGATTTGGTGGTTGAGGGAATCAGTGGGTGAGTTGATTCAAATTTTGAATGCAACTAATCAATATATTTGGACCCCTTCTAGGGCTGAATTATGCGCATGAAAAGTATACTATATGATAGTTTATGAATTTAAGTTTAAATTATTTTGAACTTAATTTCATGAGGATAAGATTGGAGGTTGTTGGCGAAATTGGTTTTGCAACAGCTCCACCTTATCCTCCCCTGTTCCATGCGCAAATTTCAAATGTTTTTGAAAGTTGGTTTTCATTTTGAATGAATTAAATTCCCTCTTCCTCTCATCAAGGTGTGCGCATATATACAGCCTCCTCACCTTAGGGTTTTGTCAAGAAAACCTAGCCAACTCTCCTTCATCTATGCATCATTCTGTAGGGTAGTTCACTACACCTTTCCAAACAGAATACCTAGCCTCCACCTTCATCACTTGTGCGCATAGCAAGCCTCACTGTGGTGTTCATCTGGTGGCTTTCAAGAAGGGGTTCTTGCATCATTGACGAACGGTGGTGTGGATCACCATTAGAGGGTTTGAACCCTTCAAGCCTGACATCTGATCTCCCTGACTGATCAGGCCAAAAACAAGGTAACATCATGTTGTCTTAAAGCATGAACCTATGTGTGCATGTATGTTCCGCAGTAAAATTTTTGTTTTACACCTTACATGCATCGGCCTTCAAAGGCCAGTTTACTTTCAAGTGGTATCAGAGACAATCTTTTGATTAAATAAAGGACACTAGATGTAGAACTTTGTTTGTTGCAAATAAATGTAAGCACTATTTATTCAGTTTCATATTGTGTCTCGATATTACTGTTAATATTATATGAATGAACTGGATAAACCCCTTGGAATAGAACAGGTATCTCTTGAGTATCGGTGATGAGATCACGATCATGAGGATTCAAGGATATTGCATGTCTATTCCTAATTATTTGTTCCTAGTCTAGAGACACTGAGTTTGGGGATCAGTGATCTCGAGTAAAGACTAGTACGACTTATCTACTTGTATATGGATACAAGGTAAAGACCTCATGAGCTGCAGATATGGAGATATCTTAGCTAAAGTCGTGGGTGGACCTATAAGAGTATAGCTCGCACTGAACAGACCCAAAAAGAGACTCTATGAGGAAATCTCACAGATAGTGTCATTAGAGTAATCTCTTTATGTTTGGGTGTGTCTTTCCTTAGACCAGAAGTTATTACCTAGACTGTATTCTTGAAGGCATGTTTTGATTGTATACCTTGTCTGCCTGAAACATGGAGACTCATAGGTATACTGTTGGGCGTGTCCTTAAAGGGCACAGGGCTAGGGTAATAAGCTGAAGGAATTCGTCAAATCTCTGTGAGAGATTAGGTTATCTATAAACCGGAGAAATCGGGATGACATTTACAGGGACTCGGGAATCTATGCATAGTAAAAGAGATCATGAGATGATCTGCCTTTAGAGTCAGTAAATTGAAGATTCCCTATTTCGAATAAAGCTTACCCTAAACCGCAGGGGTTGATACATTTCCTTACCCTAGGTTAATGGGAAGATAACCGAGACGAAGGGAAATACATACAGTAACCAAATATGTGCAATAGGTTGATCAAGTCATTAATCTGACTAGTTCTGGGGCAACAAAGCATTGCTAGTGCTCTGTGTTGTCATTAATTGGGTTGTGGGCTTGTTGGGCCCAAGCCCAGTTATGTCAGTAGCAAAGTTGGACCTAATGGGTCACACACTAACACCTTGTAGTTATGATGGACTAGCTTTAAAGGTATTAGGCCTAATAATGTTATTAGCCCAAGAAGCTGTTTGGAAGCCCACCTAAATGGGTGGGTGGTGCATGGAGTTTAGTAATGGGCTTGGATAGTCCAAGCCATTACTAATTAATTTAATTAGTTAAATTAATAATCAAATATTTGAATTTCGAATTTTGAATTTGAAATTTGAATTTTGAAATTTGAATTTAGAATTGGAATTTCGAAATTCGAATTTTGAATTTGAAATTTGAAATTTGAAATTTGAATTTTAAAATTTGAATTTGAATTTGAAATTTGAAATTTTGAATTTTGAATTTTGAATTTGAATGTTTGAACGTTTCAATTCAAGTGTTTGAATTCGAATTTGAATTGGTTTTGAAAAGTTGTTTCATAACAAAAGGATAAGACAGGATCTTATTGGAGCATATTCCTTGGATGAAGAAGCATCTTTGGAGGCTCTCCCTAGGCTGTTTGGTGCGCCACTTTTAAGTGATAAGAGTGTTATCTTATCACTTAAAACAAACCTCCATTCAGATTTGGTGGTTGAGGGAATCAGTGGGTAAGTTGATTCAAATTTTGAATGCAACTGCTCAATGTATTTGGACCCTTTATAGGGCTGAATTATGCGCATGAAAACTATATACTATATGATAGTTTATGAATTTAAGTTTAAATTAATTTGAATTTAAATTCATGTGGATAAGATTGGAGGTTGTTGGCAAAGTTTGTTTTGCAACAGCTCCACCTTATCACACTGTTTCATGCACAACTTTCAAAGAAATTTGAAAGTTTGTTTTCATTTTGAATGAATGAATTCCCTCCTCCTCTTCAAAAGGGTGCGCATAAATAGACATGTTCCTCAGCTTAGGTTTCATTGAAAAACCTAGCCAACTCTCCTCCATCTATGCACCATTCTGTAGGGTAGCTCAGTACACCTTTCCAAACAGGATACCTGGCCGCCACCTTCACCACTTGTGCGCATAGCAAGCCTCATTGTGGTGTTCATCTGGTGGATTTCAAGAAAGAGTTCTTGCATCATAGACGAACGGTGGTGTGGATCACCATTAGAGGGTTTGAACCCTTCAAGCCTGACATCTCATCTCCCTGACTGATCAGGCCAAAACAAGGTAACATCATGCTGTCTTAAAGCATGAACCTATGAGTGCATGTATGTTCCGCAGTAAAATTTTTGTTTTACACCTTACATGCATCGGCCTTCAAAGGCCAGTTTACTATCAAGTGGTATCAGAGCCCGGTTGCTTTACCATCGACGGGTGATGGTACCTTGTTTGTGAAAAGAGTCTTTCACGGTCAAAAATCTTTAAAGGGTTAAAGTTTAAATTCTGCATGTGGATTTTGAATCACAAATCCTTTAAAGTGTTAAAGTTTTTGTTTTTATGAACATGAAAATTTGATTCTGTGTTCATAAAACATTATGCATCATGGTTTAGTTTCTTTTTCTTTATGAAAGTTTTAAAAGGAACACCCTTTTTGAAAGGGAAGATTCGGCCATGGAGGGTACTAAGAGTGCCTTGAATGATTTCTTATTTTTCTCCATGAATTGTGTCATGTTTATATGCATGAAATTTTGAGACAAAATTTATCATATAGTCACCTATATGATTCGGCCATGTGGAGATTTATGGCTACATGCATGGTTTAATTTTGTTTTCTTTGAGAAAGAATTAACAAAATTTGAATTGAAATTGTTTTTAAATTCGGCCAATGAGAAATTTAAGATTATGAATCTTGATGTTATTTTGATGTTTAAATGTTAAATGTCAAAATACATGTGAAAATGTTATGTGATAATATAATGTTTGTGTTTGCAAGTTTTGAACTTTTCAGGTACAAACAGGAAGGGGATGGTCATGGTGCCCGGATTTGAATTTTTGAATTTTAAATTTATGTGTAATCGCGCATTTTAATTTACAAGTATATTTGTAATTTAAATTTTGTAATTTTGTTCCTCCAAAATGTTATGGAGTTTCTTTAATTATTTGTAATTAGAGAAATAGGCTAGTGGCGTATAGACGACAAGCGGCCGTTGCTTAAAGAAGCAAAAAGGACAAAAGCGCGAGCACCATGGCTATCTCAATATAAACTGTTTATATGCATGTATGATTAGAACGTCTAGTATGCATAAATTGGGCAAACCGCGTTTGTATGGTTATTATGTTTGTCCAATAACGACTAGTGTATACCGATAGATGTTTGACATAGGTAACGACTAGCATGATAACTTACAATATGCGTTTGATGGGACCTAATTAACCCCAAGATAAAAGGAACCCTTAAAAGGAATAAATAATTAAGCATATGATTATCTCCCACCACCAATGCTACTCAAAAATCTTCTACATAGTGGTGCTCCACAACTCAGTTGGGACCCACTATTTCGTTGGGCTAGAGTAGTGTTTGAAGTGTAAGACACTTAGGGTGCTGGTTTAATGCTTAACTAAGACATAAGTTGCAGGCACAGCCGGGCTTATGTGCTTAGGGTAATGGTGCTAGGTTGGTTGCATGAGATGCACCACTAAGTGACAAAGAGTTGTCAACCTAATGTTAAGAGAGGGTATGAGATATTGTTGATAAAGATCAACCCTTTATTTAAATTAATCTTGCGGTCTCAGACGGAGTTTAAAATAAATAATCGCACTCTTAATCCCACTAAGGTAAAATCTAAAGTAGATTAACCCTAAGTCAAAAGGAAGGGTCATTGACTTAGATAAAATAGTGGGAGTGGCAAATTATTTCAAGTCTTTAATAATTTGCTTTTAACTACATAACCGTATATTAACTAAAACTATTTTTACATCCTTTTCAGCTTATAGTATGACTAATCCACTGTCACTGCGTTCAATACTCGATACGAATAAACTGACCGGTTCAAATTTTATGGACTGGTATCGGAACCTAAGAATAGTTCTAAGGGCCGAAAAGATTGCCTACGTTTTAGATGTTGTAATACCCGTAGCTCCACGGGAAGGGGAAGAAGGGTTTGCGGAATTTGATTTCGTAACCCATCAACAGCACTTGGATGACAATGTGATGGCAGTATGCATCATGTTGGCATCCATGTCGCCTGAACTGCAAAAGCAGCATGAGCATATGGATGCTCCCTCTATTATCGTACATCTCAAAGAGTTGTATGATATTAAAGGCAGACATGAGAGGTATGAGGCCTCAAGAGAACTGTTCTCTTGTAGGATGACTGAGAGCATGTCTGTTGCCAGCCATGTTCTCAAGATGATCGGGCTGATTGAGAAGCTAGGAAACCTAGGCTTCATCATGGATGCCGAGCTAAGTAATGACTTAGTCCTCACCTCACTTCCACCTTCCTTCAGTCAATTCATCATGAATTACAATATGCATGGGATGCAAGTGAGCTTGCCTGAGTTGTTAAGCATGTTAACAACAGCTGAAGTGTCTATCAAGAAGGATAGGACACAGGCTCTTTTGATTGGTGGGCCTAGCAAGGCCAAGGGAAAGGGTAAGGAGCCTGCAAAAGGTGACCCCCTTAAGCCCAAAGGAAAATCCAAGAAGAAGAAGGGCAAGAAGAAGGATAAGAAGGCACCTAAGGACAAGGGTGATGCTGAGTGCTTCCATTGTGGCAAGAAAGGCCACTGGAAGAGGAATTGTCCAGACTACCTGAACAATGTGAAGGACAAGAAGCATGGTGATGCTTCTGCCTCAGGTATTTTCATGATTGAGATAAATTATTCTTATGCTAATCCATCCTCATGGGTATTGGATACCGGATGTGGTTCTCATATCTGCAATATGTTGCAGGTACTTAGGAGCCCAAGGAGATTGGATAGAAACGAGGTGGATCTCCGCGTTGGTAATGGAGCAAGAGTTGCTGCTCATTCAGTTGGAGATACTGACCTTATTTTGCCTACGGGCCTTTTATTGCATTTGAATAATTGTCTTTATGTTCCGCAAATTTCTAGAAACATTATTTCAATTTCTTGTTTAGAACAAGATGGATATACTTTCAGTATTAGGAATGGTACTTTTTCTATCATTTTGAATGATATGGTTTACGGTACTGCTTCTTTAATAAATGGATTGTATGTGTTGGAAATGGGAAATGAAGTGCTCAATATAGATATGAAACGACCTAGGACGGATAATCAATCTTATCTTTGGCACTGTAGACTAGGGCACATAAATGAAACAAGATTGTCTAGGATGCATAGAGATGGATACCTGGACTCCATGGATTTGGAATCCTATGGACAGTGTGAATCTTGTCTAGCTGGGAAAATGATTCAACAAAAGCCCAAAAGGCTTGAGAGTCATAGGGCTAGTGAGTTATTAGAACTCATTCATACTGATGTATGTGGCCCAATGTCTATTGAGGCTAGAGGTGGATATTCTTATTTCATTACCTTTACAGATGACAAATCAAGATTTGGGTATATATACCTAATGAGATATAAATTTGAAGCTTTTGAAAAGTTCAAAGAGTTTAGGAATGAGGTGGAGAAACAGCGTGGCAAGATGATTAAGACATTACGATCAGATCGTGGTGGTGAATATTTGAGCCACGAGTTTCAGGGTTATCTGAGAGAAAATGGAATTCTCTCACAATTTACCGCTCCTTACACACCACACCAAAACGGTGTCTCCGAAAGGAGAAACAGGACCTTGTTAGACATGGTTAGGTCTATGATGAGTGAGACTCAACTTCCAAAATCGTTTTGGGGATATGCCTTAGACACAACGGCATACCTTCTAAATAGGGTACCGTCTAAATCTGTTCAGACCACACCATATGAGATATGGAGTGGTAAGAGACCCAACCTGAGTTACCTCAGGGTATGGAGATCGCCAGCTTATGTCAAAGCGTTGACATCAGACAAGCTTAGTGCTAAGAGTACTAAATGTCTATTTGTGGGGTATCCTAAAGGTACTAAGGGATACTACTTCTACTCCATGGAAGAACACAAAGTGTTTGTTTCAAAGAATGCTGAGTTCCTTGAGAAGGATTTGATCTCTCAAGGAGGCAGTGGGAGTAAGATTGATCTTGAAGAAGTGCAAGATCCACAAGAACAGATTGAGGAACCCGAGTCTGCTCCGCAGGCGACGTTCTCCAATGGAGAAGTAAACACACAACTCCGTAGACCCACGAGGGTCATCCATCCACCTAAAAGGTACGGGTTTGTGATTGAGAATCAGCAAACTGTTGAGGATGATGAACCAAGTAACTACGAGGAGGCGGTCAAAGATGTTGACTCCTCAAAATGGCTTGAAGCCATGGAATCTGAAATGGATTCGATGTATCAGAACAAGGTATGGACCTTGGTTCCTAAACCGCAAGGAATAGTTCCTATTGGTAATAAATGGGTCTTTAAAAGAAAGACTGATGCAGATGGCAACGTTCAGACCTACAAAGCTAGGTTGGTGGCGAAAGGGTATCGTCAAAGACAAGGAGTTGACTATGATGAAACTTTTTCACAGTTGCCATGATCAAATCTATTAGGATCATGCTTGCAATAGCAGCATACCACGACTATGAAATTTGGCAAATGGATGTCAAGACCGCCTTCTTGAATGGGTTCTTGAAGGAGGAAGTGTACGTGACACAACCTGAAGGCTTTGAAAACAAAGATCAGGAGCATATGGTATGCAAACTACAAAGGTCAATATATGGGCTAAAGCAAGCATCAAGGAGTTGGAATATACGTTTTGATGAAGTCGTTAAGAGTAACGGTTTTATCAAGAACGAGGATGAACCTTGTGTTTACAGAAAGGTAAGTGGGAGTAATGTCGTCTTCCTAGTACTTTATGTAGATGACATATTGCTAATAGGAAATGACATCCCCACATTAAAAATAACGAAAGAGTGGCTTTCAGAAAACTTTACCATGAAGGATTTGGGAGAGGCAGCCTTTATACTCGGTATAAAGATCTATAGAGATAGATCCAAGAGGCTGCTGGGTTTATCTCAATCCACGTACGTTGACAAGATGCTAAAGAGGTTTAGCATGGAAGGGTCGAAAAGGAGTTTTCTTCCTGTCAGTCATGGGGTACACCTATCAAGGGCTATGTGTCCTAAGTCACAGCCTGAGAAGGATCGCATGAGTGGAATTCCATATGCTTCGGCTATTGGATCCATCATGTATGCCATGATATGTACGAGACCAGATGTCTCATATGCTTTAAGCATTACGAGCAGATACCAGTCAGACCCTGGAGAGGGTCATTGGACGGCAGTCAAGACCATCCTTAAATACTTGAGAAGAACTAAGGATGTGTTTCTGGTCTATGGTGGGGTTAATGAGTTAACAGTGAAAGGGTTCACTGATGCCAGCTTTCAGAGTGACAAAGATGACTGCAAGTCATAGTCAGGATTCGTATTCACCTTAAATGGTGGGGCAGTGTCTTGGAAAAGTTCCAAGCAGGAGACAACAACAGACTCAATGACAGAGGCTGAATACATAGCTGCTTCAGAAGCAGCTAAGGAGGCAGTGTGGATCAAGAAGTTCATAAATGAACTAAGGGTGGTTCCGAGCGTGGATGAGCCCATACAGTTGCTTTGCGACAACACTGGAGCCATCGCGCAGTCAAAGGAACCTAGGTCTCATCAAAGATCTAAACACGTGCTCCGCAGATATCATTTGATTAGAGAAATCATTGATAGGAATGATGTAAAAATGGATTATGTTCCCACAGACGATAACCTAGCCGATTCTCTGACAAAGGTTGTTTCTCAGAGAAAACATGATAGTCATTATGAGGCTTTGGGCATACGACTTAGGTCTGATTGGCTCTAGGCCAAGTGGGAGCTTGTTAGCATATGGGTGTCCTAGAGACAATCTTTTGATTAAATAAAGGACACTAGATGTAGAACTTTGTTTGTTGCAAATAAATGTAAGCACTATTTATTCAGTTTCATATTGTGTCTCGATATTACTGTTAATATTGTATGAATGAACTGGATAAACCCCTTGGAATAGAACAGGTATCTCTTGAGTATCGGTGATGAGATCACGATCATGAGGATTCAAGGATATTGCATGTCTTTTCCTAATTATTTGTTCCTAGTCTAGAGACACTGAGTTTGGGGATCAGTGATCTCGAGTAAAGACTAGTACGACTTATCTACTTGTATATGGATACAAGGTAAAGACCTCATGAGCTGCAGATATGGAGATATCTTAGCTAAAGTCGTGGGTGGACGTATAAGAGTATAGCTCGCACTGAACAGACCCAAAAAGAGACTCTATGAGGAAATCTCACAGATAGTGTCATTAGAGTAATCTCTTTATGTTTGGGTGTGTCTTTCCTTAGACCAGAAGTTATTACCTAGACTGTGTTCTTGAAGGCATGTTTTGATTGTATACCTCGTCTGCCTGAAACATGGAGACTCATAGGTATACTGTTGGGCGTGTCCTTAAAGGGCACAGGGCTAGGGTAATAAGCTGAAGGAATTCGTCAAATCTCTGTGAGAGATTAGGTTATCTGTAAACCGGAGAAATCGGGATGACATTTACAGGGACTCAGGAATCTATGCATAGTAAAAGAGATCATGAGATGATCTGCCTTTAGAGTCAGTAAATTGAAGATTCCCTATTTCGAATAAAGCTTACCCTAAACCGCAGGGGTTGATACATTTCCTTACCCTAGGTTAATGGGAAGATAACCGAGACGAAGGGAAATACATACAGTAACCAAATATGTGCAATAGGTTGATCAAGTCATTAATCTGACTAGTTCTGGGGCAACAAAGCATTGCTAGTGCTCTGTGTTGTCATTAATTGGGTTGTGGGCTTGTTGGGCCCAAGCCCAGTTATGTCAGTAGCTAAGTTGGACCTAATGGGTCACACACTAACACCTTGTAGTTATGATGGACTAGCTTTAAAGGTATTGGGCCTAATAATGTTATTAGCCCAAGAAGCTGTTTGGAAGCCCACCTAAATGGGTGGGTGGTGCATGGAGTTTAGTAATGGGCTTGGATAGTCCAAGCCATTACTAATTAATTTAATTAGTTAAATTAATAATCAATTATTTGAATTTCGAATTTTGAATTTGAAATTTGAATTTAGAATTTGAATTTCGAAATTCGAATTTTGAATTTGAAATTAGAAATTTGAAATTTGAATTTTAAAATTTGAATTTGAATTTGAATTTTGAAATTCGAATTTTGAATTTGAAATTTGAAATTTTGAATTTTGAATTTTGAATTTGAATGTTTGAACGTTTGAATTCAAGTGTTTGAATTCGAATTTGAATTGGTTTTGAAAAGTTGTTTCATAACAAAAGGATAAGACAGGATCTTATTGGAGCATATTCCTTGGATGAAGAAGCATCTTTGGAGGCTCACCCTAGGCTGTTTGGTGCGCCACTTTTAAGTGATAAGAGTGTTATCTTATCACTTAAAACAAACCTTCATTCAGATTTGGTGGTTGAGGGAATCAGTGGGTAAGTTGATTCAAATTTTGAATGCAACTGCTCAATATATTTGGACCCTTTATAGGGCTGAATTATGCGCATGAAAACTATATACTATATGATAGTTTATGAATTTAAGTTTAAATTAATTTGAATTTAAATTCATGTGGATAAGATTGGAGGTTGTTGGCAAAGTTTGTTTTGCAACAGCTCCACCTTATCACACTGTTTCATGCACAACTTTCAAAGAAATTTGAAAGTTTGTTTTCATTTTGAATGAATGAATTCCCTCCTCCTCTTCAAAAGGGTGCGCATAAATAGACATGTTCCTCACCTTAGGTTTCATTGAAAAACCTAGCCAACTCTCCTCCATCTATGCACCATTCTGTAGGGTAGCTCAGTACACCTTTCCAAACAGGATACCTGGCCTCCACCTTCACCACTTGTGCGCATAGCAAGCCTCATTGTGGTGTTCATCTGGTGGCTTTCAAGAAAGAGTTCTTGCATCATAGACGAACGGTGGTGTGGATCACCATTAGAGGGTTTGAACCCTTCAAGCCTGACATCTCATCTCCCTGACTGATCAGGCCAAAACAAGGTAACATCATGCTGTCTTAAAGCATGAACCTATGAGTGCATGTATGTTCCGCAGTAAAATTTTTGTTTTACACCTTACATGCATCGGCCTTCAAAGGCCAGTTTACTATCAGGTAACATCATGTTGTCTTAAAGCATGAACCTATGTGTGCATGTATGTTCCGCAGTAAAATTTTTGTTTTACACCTTACATGCATCGGCCTTCAAAGGCCAGTTTACTTTCAAGTGGTATCAGAGCCCGGTTGCTTTACCATCGACGGGTGATGGTACCTTGTTTGTGAAAGGAGTTTTTCACGGTCAAAAATCTTTAAAGGGTTAAAGTTTAAATTCTGCATATGGATTTTGAATCACAAATCCTTTAAAGTGTTAAAGTTTTTGTTTTTATGAACATGTAAATTTGATTCTGTGTTCATAAAACATTATGCATCATGGTTTAGTTTCTTTTTCTTTATGAAAGTTTTAAAAGGAACACCCTTTTTGAAAGGGAAGATTCGGCCATGGAGGGTACTAAGAGTACCTTGAATGATTTCTTATTTTCTCCATGAATTGTGTCATATGCATGAGATTTTGTGACAAAATTTATCATATAGTCACCTATATGATTCGGCCATGTAGGGGTTCATGGCTACATGCATGGTTTAATTTTGTTTTCTTTAAGAAAGAATTAACAAAATTTGAATTGAAATTGTTTTTAAATTCGACCAATGAGAAATTTAAGATTATGAATCTTGATGTTATTTTGATGTTTAAATGTTAAATGTCAAAATACATGTGAAAATGTTATGTGATAATATAATGTTTGTGTTTGCAAGTTTTGAACTTTTCAGGTACAAACAGGAAGGGGATGGTCATGGTGCCCGGATTTGAATTTTTTTGAATTTTAAATTAATGTGTAATCGCGCATTTTAATTTACAAGTGTATTTGTAATTTAAATTTTGTAATTTTGTCCCTCCAAAATGTTATGGAGTTTCTTTAGTTATTTGTAATTAGAGAAATAGGCTAGTGGCGTATAGACGACAAGCGGCCGTTGCTTAAAGAAGCAAAAGGACAAAAGCGCGAGCACCATGGCTATCTCAATATAAACTATTTATATGCATGTATGATTAGAACGTCTAGTATGCATAAATTGGGCAAACCGCATTTTGTATGGTTATTATGTTTGTCCAATAGCGACTAGTGTATACCGATAGATGTTTGACATAGGTAACGACTAGCATGATAACTTACAATATGCGTTTGATGGGACCTAATTAACCCCAAGATAAAAGGAACCCTTAAAAGGAATAAATAATTAAGCATATGATTACCTCCCACCACCAATGCTACTCAAAACTCTTCTACATAGTGGTGCTCCACAACTCAGTTGGGACCCACTATTTCGTTGGGCTAGAGTAGTGTTTGAAGTGTAAGACACTTAGGGTGCTGGTTTAATGCTTAACTAAGACATAAGTTGCAGGCACAGCCGGGCTTATGTGCTTAGGGTAATGGTGCTAGGTTGGTTGCATGAGATGCACCACTAAGTGACAAAGAGTTGTCAACCTAATGTTAAGAGAGGGTATGAGATACTGTTGATAAAGATCAACCCTTTATTTAAATTAATCTTGCAGTCTCAGACGGAGGTTAAAATAAATAATCGCACTCTTAATCCCACTAAGGTAAAATCTAAAGTAGATTAACCCTAAGTCAAAAGGAAGGGTCATTGACTTAGATAAAATAGTGGGAGGGGCAAATTATTTCAAGTCTATAATAATTTGCTTTTAACTACATAACCGTATATTAACTAAAACTATCTTTACATCCTTTTCAGCTTTTAGTATGACTAATCCACTGTCACTGCATTCAATACTCGATACGAATAAACTGACCGGTTCAAATTTTATGGACTGGTATCGGAACCTAAGAATAGTTCTAAGGGCCGAAAAGATTGCCTACGTTTTAGATGCTGTAATACCCGTAGCTCCACGGGAAGGGGAAGAAGGGTTTGCGGAATTTGATTTCGTAACCCACCAACAGCACTTGGATGACAATGTGATGGCAGTATGCATCATGTTGGCATCCATGTCGCCTGAACTGCAAAAGCAGCATGAGCATATGGATGCTCCCTCTATTATCGTACATCTCAAGGAGTTGTATGATATTAAAGGCAGGCATGAGAGGTATGAGGCCTCAAGAGAACTGTTCTCTTGTAGGATGACTGAGAGCATGTCTGTTGCCAGCCATGTTCTCAAGATGATCGGGCTGATTGAGAAGCTAGGAAACCTAGGCTTCATCATGGATGCCGAGCTAAGTAATGACTTAGTCCTCACCTCACTTCCACCTTCCTTCAGTCAATTCATCATGAATTACAATATGCATGGGATGCAAGTGAGCTTGCCTGAGTTGTTAAGCATGTTAACAATAGCTGAAGTGTCTATCAAGAAGGATAGGACACAGGCTCTTTTGATTGGTGGGCCTCGCAAGGCCAAGGGAAAGGGTAAGGAGCCTGCTAAAGGTGACCCCCTTAAGCCCAAAGGAAAATCCAAGAAGAAGAAGGGCAAAAAGAAGGGTAAGAAGGCACCTAAGGACAAGGGTGATGCTGAGTGCTTCCATTGTGGCAAGAAAGGCCACTGGAAGAGGAATTTTCCAGACTACCTGAACAATGTGAAGGACAAGAAGCATGGTGATGCTTCTGCCTCAGGTATTTTCATGATTGAGATAAATTATTCTTATGCTAATCCATCCTCATGGGTATTGGATATCGGATGCGGTTCTCATATCTGCAATATGTTGCAGGTACTTAGGAGCCCAAGGAGATTGGATAGAAACGAGGTGGATCTCCGCGTTGGTAATGGAGCAAGAGTTGCTGCTCATTCAGTTGGAGATGCTGACCTTATTTTGCCTACGGGCCTTTTATTGCATTTGAATAATTGTCTTTATGTTCCGCATATTTCTAGAAACATTATTTCAATTTCTTGTTTAGAACAAGATGGTTATACTTTCAGTATTAGGGATGGTACTTTTTCTATCATTTTGAATGATATGGTTTACGGTACTGCTTCTTTAATAAATGGATTGTATGTGTTGGAAATGGGAAATGAAGTGCTCAATATAGATGTGAAACGACCTAGGACGGATAATCAATCTTATCTTTGGCACTGTAGACTAGGGCACATAAATGAAACAAGATTGTCTAGGATGCATAGAGATGGATACCTGGACTCCATGGATTTGGAATCCTATGGACAGTGTGAATCTTGTCTAGCTGGGAAAATGATTCAACAAAAGCCCAAAGGGCTTGAGAGTCGTAGGGCTAGTGAGTTATTAGAACTCATTCATACTGACGTATGTGGCCCAATGTCTACTGAGGCTAGAGGTGGATATTCTTATTTCATTACCTTTACATATGACAAATCAAGATTTGGGTATATATACCTAATGAGATATAAATCTGAAGCGTTTGAAAAGTTCAAAGAGTTTAGGAATGAAGTGGAGAAACAACGTGGCAAGATGATTAAGACATTACGATCAGATCGTGGTGGTGAATATTTGAGCCACGAGTTTCAGGGTTATCTGAGAGAAAATGGAATTATCTCACAATTTATTGCTCCTTACACACCACACCAACACGGTGTCTCCGAAAGGAGAAACAGGACCTTGTTAGACATGGTTAGGTCTATGATGAGTGAGACTCAACTTCCAAAATCATTTTGGGGATATGCCTTAGACACAGCGGCATACCTTCTAAATAGGGTACCGTCTAAATCTGTTCAGACCACACCATATGAGATATGGAGTGGTAGAGAGACCCAACCTGAGTTACCTCAGGGTATGGGGATCGCCAGCTTATGTCAAAGCGTTGACATCAGACAAGCTTAGTGCTAAGAGTACTAAATGTCTATTTGTGGGGTATCCTAAAGGTACTAAGGGATACTACTTCTACTCCATAGAAGAACACAAAGTGTTTGTGTCAAAGAATGCTGAGTTCCTTGAGAAGGATTTGATCTCTCAAGGAGGCGGTGGGAGTAAGATTGATCTTGAAGAAGTGCAAGATCCACAAGAATAGATTGAGGAACCCGAGTCTGCTCCGCAAGCGACGTTCTCCAATGGAGAAGTAAACACACAACTCCATAGATCTACAAGGGTCATCCATCCACCTGAAAGGTACGGGTTTGTGATTGAGACTCATAGGTATACTGTTGGGCGTGTCCTTAAAGGGCACAGGGCTAGGGTAATAAGCTGAAGGAATTCGTCAAATCTCTGTGAGAGATTAGGTTATCTGTAAACCGGAGAAATCGGGATGACATTTACAGGGACTCGGGAATCTATGCATAGTAAAAGAGATCATGAGATGATCTGCCTTTAGAGTTAGTAAATTGAAGATTCCCTATTTCGAATAAAGCTTACCCTAAACCGCAGGGGTTGATACATTTCCTTACCCTAGGTTAATGGGAAGATAACCGTGACGAAGGGAAATACATACGGTAACTAAATATGTGCAATAGGATGATCAAGTCATTAATTTGACTAGTTCTGGGGCAACAAAGCATTGCTAGTGCTCTGTGTTGTCATTAATTGGGTTGTGGGCTTGTTGGGCCCAAGCTCAGTTATGTCAGAAGCTAAGTTGGACCTAATGGGTCACACACTAACACCTTGTAGTCATGATAGACTAGCTTTAAAGGTATTGGGCCTAATAATGGTTGTTAGTCCAAGAAGCTGTTTGTAAGCCCACCTAAATGGGTGGGTGGTGCATGGAGCTTAGTAATGGGCTTGGATAGTCCAAGACATTACTAATTAATTTAATTAGTTAAATTAATAATCAAATATTTGAATTTAGAATTTTGAATTTGAAATTTGAATTTGGAATTTGAATTTCGAAATTCGAATTTTGAATTTGAAATTTGAAATTCGAATTTTGAATTTGAAATTTGAAATTTGAATTTGGAATTTGAATTTTGAAATTCGAATTTTGAATTTGAAATTTGAAATTTTGAATTTTGAATTTTGCATTTGAATGTTTGAACATTTGAATTCAAGTGTTTGAATTCGAATTTGAATTGGCTTTGAAAAATTGTTTCATAACAAAAGGATAAGACAGGATCTTATTGGAGCATATTCCTTGGATCAAGAAGCATCTTTGGAGCACATCCTTGGGCTGTTTGGTGCGCAAGTTTGAGTGATAAGGATGTCATCTTATCACTTAAAACAAAGCTCCATTCAGATTTGGTGGTTGAGGAAATCAGTGGGTGAGTTGATTCAAATTTTGAATGCAACTACTCAATATATTTGGACCCCTTCTAGGGCTGAATTATGCGCATGAAAAGTATACTATATGATAGTTTATGAATTTAAGTTTAAATTATTTTGAACTTAATTTCATGAGGATAAGATTGGAGGTTGTTGGCAAAATTGGTTTTGCAACAACTCCACCTTATCCTCCCCTGTTCCATGCGCAAATTTCAAATGTTTTTGAAAGTTGGTTTTCATTTTGAATGAATTAAATTCCCTCTTCCTCTCATCAAGGTGTGCGCATATATACAGCCTCCTCACCTTAGGGTTTTGTCAAGAAAACCTAGCCAACTCTCCTTCATCTATGCATCATTCTGTAGGGTAGTTCACTACACCTTTCCAAACAGAATACCTAGCCTCTACCTTCACCACTTGTGCGCATAGCAAGCCTCACTGTGGTGTTCATCTGGTGGCTTTCAAGAAGGGGTTCTTGCATCATTGACGAACGGTGGTGTGGATCACCATTAGAGGGTTTGAACCCTTCAAGCCTGACATCTGATCTCCTGACTGATCAGGCCAAAAACAAGGTAACATCATGCTGTCTTAAAACATGAACCTATGTGTGCATGTATGTTCCGCAGTAAAATTTTTGTTTTACACCTTACATGCATCGGCCTTCAAAGGCCAGTTTACTTTCAGAAGGGTTGTCACGGCTGGAGAATAAGAAAGAAATGGAATTGGAAGAGAATGAATAGTGATTCTCAAGAGTTTATTTGACTTTAAGTGGGTACCGGATCCCACGTGATTTAAAACTCACCCGAATTTCCCTCCGATCATCACTAAAATCCACAATTTAAAAACCTATTGAGAAATTATAATTTTTCATCTTAATAAAATACTTTAATTCTACTCCCTCAGATAAATTTGGAGCTTTCCGGTTGTGCAGAAAAACACTGCTTTAAGCTACAGCGCGCTCCGTTGACAAACTTTCACAAATTGACTTAAATCCCTCAAATTTTATCAGAAATCATATTTCCTATTTCTATGGACCATTTAAAATCAATATTTTAAACCTAGAGCTCAAATTCCACTGGCACGTTTTACAGTGCAACCTGACTGCGGTATTTTTACCCGCGAAAAACACTATTCACTGATTTTTCTGAAACTTGCTTGTCCACTCAATTTTTTGTTCTGAATCCATTTCCAGGCTTATTTTTATCATCTGATACCTTCTGCTCAATTTTTTATCTTCCTATGGTTGCATGTTGGCTAATTACCGTTTTGCCCTTTCTTTGTATTTTGGCCTAATCTTTGGGATCTTCACTAATCCTTCACTTAATTTCTCTAAATACTTAATTTAGAATTTTGAGCTGTTATATCAAACGCATGTTGTAAGTTATCATGCTAGTCGTAACCTATGTCAAACATCTATCGGTTTACACTAGTCGCAATTGGCAAACATAATAACCATACAAACGCGGTTTGTCCAATTCATGCATACTAGACGTTCTAAGCATACATGCAAATAAACAGTTTATTTGAGACAGTCATGGTGCTCGCGCTTTTGTCCATCTTGCTTCTCAAGCAATGGCTGCTTGTCGTCTATACGCCACTAGCCTAATTCTCTAATTACATATAATTAAAGAAA
The DNA here is from genome assembly GCA_032173675.1 of Gastrolobium villosum. NCBI lineage: Eukaryota > Viridiplantae > Streptophyta > Magnoliopsida > Fabales > Fabaceae > Gastrolobium > Gastrolobium villosum. The sequence continues at coordinate 119,747 of JAVKPL010000889.1, forward strand.
CTCCAAAACATATTTGGAGGGACAAAATTACAAAAACTTGAAATTACAAATTACAACTATAAATAAATAGAGTAAATTACACATTAATTTAAATTTGAAATTTCAAATCAGGAACCATGACCATCCCCTTCCTTTTTGTACCTGAAAGATTCAAAAAACTTGTAAGCACAAACATCATATTATCTCATAATATTTTTCACATATATTTTGGTATTTAAGATTTAAACATCAAAATAAAATCAAGATTCAAATTCTCTTAATTTTCTCTTGATGGCCGAATTATATAAAAAATTTATAATTCAAATTTTGTTAATTCTTTCTCAAAGAAAACAAAATTAAACCATGCATGCAGCCATAAGCCCTTTCATGGCCGAATCATATATGCATGTATATGATAAATTTTGTCACAAAAATTTCATGCTATGCTCATGATACAATTCATGGAGAAAAATAAGAAAACATTCAAGGTATTATAAGTACCCTTCATGGCCAAATCATCCCTTTCAAAAAGGGTGTTTCCTTTTAAAACTTTCATAAAGAAAAAGAAACGAAACCATGAATGCATATAGATTTATGAACATAGCAATTGAATTTACATGTTCATAAAAACAAAAACTTTAACAACTTAAAGCATTTGTGATTCAAAATCCATATGCAGAATTTAAACTTTAACCCTTTAAAGATTTTGACCGTGAAAAACACTTTTCATAAATAAGGTACCATCACCCGCCGATGGTAAAGCAACCTGGCTCTGATACCACTTGAAAGTAAACACACATGCAAACAGTTATTCATACTTTAAGATAGCATGATGTTACCTTTTTTACGATCTGATCGTCAGGGAGATCACTTGTCAGTTTTGAAGGGTTCAAACCCTCTAACGTTGATCCACACCACCCTTCGTCAATGATGCAAGAACGCCTTCTTGAAAGCCACCAGATGACCACCACAGCGAGGCTTGCTATGCGCTCAATAGGTGAAGATAGAGGCTAGGATTAGTGTTTAGAAGAGTGAAGTCTTCAACATGAAAACTTCACTAGAGTGAGGCACATAGAATGAGGAGAATAGGCTAGGTTTTTGTGAATACCCTAAGGAGGAATCATTAACCCTTTGTGCGCATAAGATGGTTGTTTAGTAGGGAGAGAATGAGAAGATTTTCCTCACTTGAAAATCCCTCAAAATGTGCGCATAAGTGGGAGGATTTGTTGCAATTCAAAATTGCCAACAATTCTCACTTTGAATCCTTATGAGATTAGGTCCTTATCCTTTCATGATTCTGACCTAATGGTCATCATATGACCACTCACTTATGCGCCCCACTCTGTCTCAAATTGAGTCCAAATACGTTGAGTAGTTGCATTCAAATTTGAACCAACTAACTCACTGATTCTCTCAACCAACCAAATCAGAATTAGAGCACATTTAGTTGACAAGATAACACTCATTTGCAACTAAAGTGGCGCACCATTCCCTCATTGGATGAGATCAAATATCTTCTCTTGATGCAGGGGATTTGCTCCAACAAGATATCATCTTATCCTTTTATTATGAAATAACTTTTCATAGCCAATTCAAATTCGAATTCAAACACTTGAATTCAAATGTTAAAACATTTAAATTCAAAATTCAAATTTAAAATTCAAATTTCAAAATCCAATTTCAAAATTCAAACTTCAAATTCAAAATTCAAATTTCAAAATTCAAATTCCAAATTCAAATTTCAAAATTCAAATTTCAAATTTAAAATTCAAAATTTAAATGTTTGATAATTAATTTAACTAATTAAATTAATTAGTAATGTCTTGGACCATCCAAGCCCATTACTATGATCCATGCGCCCTCTTCCCATCAGATGGGCTTCCAAACTGATTCTTGGGCTAACAACCATTATTAGGCCCAATACTTTCAAAGCTAGTTCATCATGACTACAAGGTGTTAGTGTGTGACCCATTAGGTCCAACTTAGCCTCTGACATAAATGGGCTCGGGCCCAACAAGCCCACAACCCAATTAATGACAACACAGAGCACTAGCAATGCTTTGTTACCCCAGAGCTAGTCAGATTAATGACTTGATCATCCTATTACACATATTTGGTTACCGTATGTATTTCCCTTCGTCTCGGTTATCTTCCCATTAACTTAGGGTAAGGAAATGTATCAACCCCTACGGTTTAGGGTAAGCTTTATTCGAAATAGGGAATCTACAATTTACTGACTCTAAAGGCAGATCATCTCATTATCTCTTTTACTATGCATAGATTCCCGAGTCCCTGTAAATGTCATCCCGATTTCTCCGGTTTACTGATAACCTAATCTCTCACAGAGATTTGACGAATTCCTTCAGCTTATCACCCTAGCCCTGTGCTCTTTCAGGACACACCCAACAGTATACCTATGAGTCTCCATGTTTCAGGCAGACGAATAATACAATCAAAGCTTGCCTTTTAGAACACAGTCTAGGTGATAACCTCTGGTCTAAGGAAAAACATACCCAAATATAAAGAGACTACTCTAATGATACTATCTGTGAGATTTCCTCATAGAGTCTCTTTTTGGGTCTGTTAAGTGCGAGCTATACTCTTATAGGTCCACCCACGACTTTAGCTAAGACATCTCCATATCTGTAGCACATGAGGTCTTTACCTTGTATCCATATACAAGTAGATAAGTCGTGCTAGTCTTACCCGAGATCTCTAATCCCTAATCTCAGTGTCTCTAGACTAGGAACATAAAATTAGGAATAAACGTGCGATATCCTTGAATCCTCATGATCGTGATCTCATCACAGATACTCAAGAGATACCTGTTCTATTCCAAGGGGTTTTTCCAGTTTGTTCATATAATATTAACAATAATATCGAGACATAATATGAAACTGGATAAAGATTGCTTTTATTCATTTACGACAAATATTTCTACATCTAGTGTCCTTTATTTAATCAAAAGATTGTCTCTAGGACACCCATATATTAACACCCTTCTCTCTTCATCTTGTGAGCCAAGAGACCATTTTTACTATTGGTTCCTTCACTAAACCTCTGTGTGTGTGTGTGCTCCAGCCTTCGGATGTAGAAAGACTATGCATTTCTGAGTTTCAGCCACTGTTTGGGGGAGGGAGTGAATTAACTTCTTGGTTAAGTGAAGAGGGAACCATTTCCTTGGTTGTTGAAGCTCCAAGTGGTGAACTTTGTGAAGAAAGGGCCAATCTTGCTACTTATTTTCGTGGCTTTGTGAAGCCAGAATTTTGGAGCTGCATTGGGAGCTCCAAGAGCACCTTGGTCTCTGTTTTAAGCCTTGGTGGTAAGCACCATCACCTTTGTTCATTAGTTTTCTATGATAAAAGTTAAGTCTTGGCATGTAAAACGAGATGAGTAGGACACCAACACCATCACTGGCCTTAAGGTGTCTAAAAATGCATGCTTGGTCGTGTAATAATGTTAAAAGATGAACCTTTGAGAGATATCTTCGCGAAATACAGAAACTGCATTCTGTCGCGAAATACCCGGATATGATATCCGGATATGGGGCTTGGTGATATCCGGATATGATATTCAGATATAGATATCCGGATATAGCCCCGACATATATCCGGATATTCTAGATTTTCGAATTGGATACTGTTATGTTCATATAGAATTGTATATTGGGTTTATGGACCCATGAATAGTTAATGTGAACCTCTGTAATAATTGAACTAAGTCAGAATCACTTAGATTAAGGGCTTATGGCTTTGAGAGAAGCCTAATGGCATGAAACGAAAAAGGAAACATTGTCGTTATGTCATGAACTTTGAGATTATGATTGTTGATATAATTGTTGAAACATTGTGCTGTTTGTGAACCTTGGGCTGGTGCGGACCTTTGACTTTGGATTGTTAGCTTGCGAGGTAAGCTTTCGTGTCTTCAATTTTGTCCATTGTTGGTTCCACCATACCTTATTGGGCGACGGTTTATATGCATGATGTGTTTTCATGAAATGATGATTTATTGAAATGCTATTGAGCTGTTAAGTGCAAGTGCCTTACGACATGTATGTGGTGTCCCACCTAGACGGTAAGCCTGAGTATGTAACATCATACAAGATGGTGATTTTGTGGGTGAGGTACAAGCGATGTTCCTTGTACTATAGGTTATAGACGTGTGTAATTCCTGCATGTTTATTCTCTGGCCAGTAGGATCCTGACACACATGACATGATTATATGCTGCATTGCACGGATTTTGTAGTTATACTATTATACTGCTTTTAAACTTATATTGCACATGTAAGTGAGCTTGGGGTGGAGAGGTCCTTGAGGACCCCTTGTCTTACTGAGATTTCTTTTTAGAGATCTCACCCTGTGTTGGGGCACATTTCAGGTTCAGGTACCTCGGGGGTTGATACCTCAGGCGGCAGGAGGCCGAAGCTGAGTTGATATATATATGCTGTTGTGTTGTTATGTCTGGCTGTTGACCATGATTTATTGCCATTATATTGTTATTTTAGCTGAGACTGTGTTGGCCTTTTTCACCTTATTTGGTGAGCATGTGGTTGTCCATGCCATATTGACTTGACTATGTTTATTTAGACTTGAGCTGTATAATGAATCAGGATTACTGTCTGGACTACGTGTTGTAATTCCGTGATTAGATACATATCTATATATGAAGTTATTCAGTTATTTATTTATTGCAATTCACATACAGGCATTATTCTGAAAATGAATTAAGTAATCAACTTGGTTAATAATGATGACATCATAATTGAAATTAAAAATTTACCTTCCACATTTATTTAGCTGCGCCATTACCATATATATGTTTAATACACCGGGTGCACACGGGGTGTTACAACAGACATGTGAAACATCTGTAGTCTGAGAAACAGTGAGGTATGTTTGAGTATTCACAGTGCAGTTTTGATTATTTTAAAGAAGTAACTTATGGCGAGCCTATCTGGAGTTGTAGAACTCCAAATGGGACTTGTGATGCCTGGTTGGAAAGGTAAAAGAGTGTAGAATAACATATCAAAAGATGGAAATTTATGGACAAGTACTCCAACTATAATACCTCATATTTCTTAAACATATATTTATATATTAAAATGCGGATTAAAGGGTAGGATTAGTGAAAATCCTGAATTAGGGGTCAAAACACATAAGAAGGATGAAATGGTAAATTGCCAAACACATAACCCTAGGAAAGGAAAATTGAGTAGAAGGTTTCAAATGGGAAAATTAACCCTGAAAATGGATTCAGAACGAAAAATTGAGTGGTTCGACAAGTATATGAAAATTTGATGAATAATGTTTTTACCGAATAAAAATACCGCGGTGCAGTTGCACCATGAAGCGTGCCGAATGAATTTCGAGCTATAGGTTTGGAAACAAGTTATAAATGGTACATAGGACTAGAAAATATGATTTCTGGTGAAAATTGATGGAAATTAGAGTGCTTGGGGAAGCATGCCCACAGCGCGCATAATAGCTTAAAACTGTGATTTCTTCGAATGACCGGAAAACTCTGGATTAATCTGATCAAGGACAATTAAAGGACAATGGTTAATATTAAAAATTGGAGTCTCTAAATAGTTTAGGAATTTATGGACGTTTAGCGGAATAAGCGGGAGATTTGAATTATTTTGAGAGTTGGCGGTGGGACCCACCCCACGTACGTGACCTTAAGACACCTAAGCACATTCACCATTCATCATCATCCTCGCTCTCTCTCTCTCTCTCTTAAACCCGTGGTTTGCAAGGAAATGGGGGGAATTTTGGTTGATTTCGTGGTGATTTAGCCACCAAATCCAAGAAAATTTGTCATCAAACTTCAAGTAAACGACCGTCCGAAGACAACCATACCATCCATAAGCCTTGAAAATCACTAAATTTGGAGAAATTCCACACCCATATCCGCGGCCAAGTGAGGAGATTTGGTGTTCTTGGAGTTGATTGATCTTCCAATGCCTAGATATCACTTGGAGGAGTCCTAAGCTTTGCTTGTAGGTAAGTTTCAACACATTTCATTGGTTGATTCATTAGATTTAATTTTGAAAACCTAAAGCTATTGTGCATGGATTGATGTAGTTAGAGAGCTCAAATTGAAAATGTGTATTAGATAAAAGTGGCTTAGAATGATATTTTATAGTGATTGAACTCATAAAAATTATTGAGAAATTTTGAGTTGGAAATTCAATACTTTGTGAATTGGTATGATTATAGGATTGTATAATTTAGTTGTGGATTAATTGTATGAGTTAGTTATAGGATTGTATGGTGCGTGGAAGTGTTGGAATGAATCAAAAACCCTTGGGTGCACATGCATGTTGAATTCGGCCAATGAGGGGAAATAAGGATGGATGATGTAAAAATTGTGTAATTGGTGTTGTGTAATCATGGATGGTGTTTAAATAGGTTGTATATTGGTGTGGTGTAGTTGAATGGGAAACAAAACCATTGGGTGGTGTGTGTGTGTGTGTGTGTGCATTTCGGCAATTTAGGAAAAAATTAGGGAAAATGGTGCTATGGTTGTATTACATGGAATTAAGAACTTAAATCGGTGTGGTGATAAGCTTAAGAAGCTAGTGCGAACTTGAAATAAAATTAAGAAATTGGTTTGATAAATTTGGGCCATAAGACCGAATCATTGTGTATGTGGGGGGAGGTTTTTGGTGCTTGTAAATTTGATTGGTTGCACCTTGAGTTGATGATCCTTGTGTAATCATTGTAGGTTGCCTCCCACGGACGTAAATTTGGAGTATTGAGCTTGGTGGGTTGCCTTTGGTCATTGACCAAAAAGGATTGTGGTAAATTGTTATGAAAATATGCATGAATACTTGAATAAACATGTATATATTTTTGTTGATTGTAATTGGAATGGGAATGACCTATCTGTAGGCATTTCTCGTCGGACCGAGCTCGGTGGCATAGTGCATTGAAGCTACCTAGAGAGGGAGCTTCCATCATGTAATTTCTTGGTACTGGGGTTAGTCATCGTGTGTGCTCCACCATGCCCTTGGGGGTAGTGGTTGGAGGGGTATATTGATAGGATAGTATAACATGCTCATGCATTATGTATGTTAGTGGGTACATAGGATGTACCGTATCTCTGGCCAGTAGACAGTTGCCTTCGGGCCTTACGGACTTCCACTGGATAGGTGTCCATGAGGGAGTTCCAGTTGACTTGGGGTCATGGAATTGTTATCCGTTGAGGAGCACTCTAGGAAAGTCTCAGGTGTATATGGATGGAGGGTACCTTGGTTGATATTCTGGGAACACTTCCTTGGATGAGAACCCGTAGGCCAATAGGCCGGATGTTGCGTGGCTTTGGCATCGACCATTCCAGTTTCATCGTACTTTTACTTCCTATGCTTCCGTACTTCACTAAATCCCTTGTTTTATCCCTTTTGGTTGTTGTAATATATTATTGGTTTATATCTGAGTGAGCCATGGGGTGGAGTAATCTCTAGAACCTCTGGGTTACTAAGATATATTCGTATATCTCACCCCGTTTTGGGAATTTTATTTCAGGTAGTAGCAGCGGGGCAGGAGCTGTGGGCAAGAGTCCCATAGGATGAGCTTACGGACATAGAGCTTGCTTTGTATTTTGTGGCCACTTGGCCTAGACTAGACTTAGGGCATGAACATTGTATGTTGATTTAGGATTATGCATATTGTCATATTTGTTCATGCCATATTTTGTCTAAATTTAGTTGATGATTTACCATGTTTTATTTTGAGGAATTATTATGTTGTAATTGGAGATTTAATTGTATTATGTTTCATTGGAGAACTTGTAATTTGTAAATATTGAACCTCGTGTTATATTGAAGAATGGTGTATGATGAAAGGGCAATAGGCCTATTTTAGTTGATGAATTATGTGTATGTTTAAAGAATGCATGCAAATGGATCAAAGTGATTGAAATGGTTTAAGTTTTATAATTTAAGAAATGAATTGTAAAGAGAGCAAATGGATATAAAGTGTGATGAGTTATAAGTGCACCAAGGCATTGCTGGTCCTTGAGTGCCATCCTTGTATATTAGATTCCCTTGATGATAGATAATATAACACCTCGTATTTCTAAAACATATATTATATATTAAAATGTGGATTAAAGGGTAGGATTAGTGAAAATCCTGAAATTAGAGTCAAAATACAAAGGAATGATAAAATGGTAAATTGCTAAACACGTAACCCTAGTAAAGTAAAATTGAGTAGGAGGTCTCAAATGGGAAAACTAACCCTGGAAATGGATTTAGAACAAATAATTGAGTGGTTAGACAAGTTTCTGGAAATTTGGTGAATAGTGTTTTTACCAGGTAAAAATATCGGGGTACAGCTACACCGTAAAGCGTGTTAAATGAATTTTGAGCTCTAGATTTGGATATAAGTTATAAATGGTACATAGGACTAGAAAATATGATTTTTTTTGTGAAAATTGATGGAGATTAGAGTGTTTGGGGAAGCGTGCCCACAACGCGCATAACAGCTTAAAACTGCGATTTCTCCGAACGGTCAGAAAACTTCTGATTCATCTGATCAAGGGCAATTAAAAGACAATGGTTAATGTTAAAAATTAGAGTTTCTAAGTAGTTTAGGAAATTATGGACGTTTAGTAAAATAGGTGTGAGATTTGAATTAGTTTTAATCGCGTGAGGTGGCGGTGGGACCCACCCCACTTAAGTGACTTAAGCCAAATGTCCCTATTACTATTCACTCTCTCCTTCTCTCCTCCCTCACTCATCAGACCCGCGCCCCCTCCATGGAAAACCAAGTTTTTTTCCAAAACTTCATCCTCTCATAACTAACTCAATACTCACTCAAATCGAACAAAGTTTGTCACCAAAGTTGATGGAAATTATCATTCAAACACAACCATGGTAGTCTTGAGCCTTGGAACTCGCTAGTTTGGGAGAAAATCCTCATTTTCAGCCGCAACCTTTGGAGGATTTTTGAGATTCTTGAGTTGTGTGTTCAAGCCATTGCTTGGGTATCACTTGGAGGAGTCTTAGGCCTAGCTTGTGGGTAAGTTTTAACACTTTTTATTGGTTGAATCACGAATCTATAAATTGAGTGACCTAAAGCTAAATTGTGTGATTGATGTAGTTAGAGAGCTCAAATTGAAATTGTGCGTTAGATAAAAGTGGCTTAAAATGATGTTTTACAGTGAAAGAAACCATAAAATTTTTTGAGGAAATAATTCTATAACTTAGGAAAATTTGATGTGGAATTCAACACTTTGTGAAATGACTTTGAGTTATGATTGTGTAATTGAGTTGTGGAGTGTTTGTATGAGTTAATTATAGGATTGTAAGGTGTGTGGAAGTGTTAAATTGGATTGAATACCCTTTGGTTGTTGGGCTTGGAGAAATCGGCCATTATGTGGTATATTAGGCTTGATGATGCAAATGTTGTTTAATGGATGTCGAGTGATTAAAAATGGTGTTTAAATGAGTTGTGTGTTGAGTTGATGCATTGAAAATTGAAGGAAAAATACTTGGAGTGTGTGCATTCGAACATTTAAAGGAAATTATGGAAAATTGGTGCTAGGATTATAGTACATGGAAATTAGGACTTAATTAGGTGTTGTGGTAAGATTATGAAGGCATAGGAACCTTGAAAAATAATTAAGAAAATTGTTTGGTAAAATTGGCCTAAATGGTCGAACCTATGCATGTGGGGAGTGGGAAATTGGTGCTTTGTAATGTTGGTTAATTGCACCGTGTGTTGTTAATCCTCGTGTGATCACTGTAGGTTGCCTCCCGCGAAAGTGAACTCGGAACTTTGAGTTTGGTGGATTGCCTTTGGTCAAGGACCAAAGGGATTTTGGTAAGTTGTCATAATTATATGCATGGATATTTAATGAGCATGTGTATGCTTTTGATTGATTATAATTGTATTGAAAATGGCCCATGTGTATGCATTTCTTGAAGTACCAAGCTTGGGGACACATTAAATTGGAGCTATCAAGCAAGAAGGATTTTATCTGTTAATCCCTTGGTATTGGGGTTTAATCCCCGTGTGTGCTCCACCATGCCTCTTGAAGGTAGTGGCTAAAGGTGTATGTTGATAGTATATTATAACATGATCATGCATAATTGTATGTATAGGGTACATAGGATGTACCGTCTCTCTGGCCAGTAGACTGTTGTCTTCGGGTGTTACGGACTTCCACTGGATAGGTCTCCATGAGGGAGTCCCAGTTGACTTGGGGTCGTGATATGTCATCCGTAGAGGAGCACACTAGGAAGTCTTAGGTGTATATGGATGGAGGGTGCCTTGGTTGATGTTCTGGGAACACTTCATTGGATGAGAACCCGTAGGCTATATGCCCAGGCCAATTGGCCGGATGTTGCGTGGTATTGGCACCGACCATTCCAGCTTCATCGTATTTTATTCCCCATGCTTCCCTTCCTCACTAAATCCGTTGATTTAGCGAAGCGTGGCAGTCTGGTAAATAATTTAGTGAAGCGTGGCAAAATGGTCACTGTTCCTCACAAGGGAGGTTCAAGACAAAAAAAAATTTAAAAAAAAAGTAGATTATGAAGCCTCATCCAAGTGGGGTCATTCATATACTAAAAAAAAAGATATTTGAAGTTATATTTTTTTTTTCAAGATTTAATGTTGTTAATAGGCTCTTATTATAATAATATTTGAAATTCTTATTTTATTTTATTTTTTGTATTTTCATGAGTAAATTTATTTATTGAAAATATGAACACTATTCTCATGTAATATAAAAATATGCGTATGCACCTATGTTGAAAATTTGATATAGTTATGTGATATTATTTGGTTTGAATTCAGATAAGAATCGTACTGATTAAATATGGAATGATTTATAAAAAAAAAAATTATGTGTGAAACTAACAACACATGCATATGTAGCAACATAATTGTAAAAAAATATGAATAATTATAATAGAAAATGGTCCAAAATTATCTTTTATGGATTCGATGATGATCTGTAAGTTTTTCTTTTACGAAGTTAATGATAATTCGCCAAAGATTCTCTTTTCTGAATTGATGATGATCCAACAAAGGACGGCCTACTAAAATTAACTACATATCAGTTGTACGATAATGTATGGAGTAACGGTTCTGTTCATTAAGTATGAAATTTTGCGGAGAAATCCGACAAAGGGCAAGAGTATAAAAAATCACTTCATCAAATAAAGCATTTACTAAGTCAATTTCGTAAAAAAAGGGGTTATGTTTTATTGTTTGTATATTTTTTGGTGTTAGTTAAGAAATGTACAAAATGAATAACGAACCTGATAATAATAATTTGAAAAGAAAATATATTAATTATGAAATATTTAAGTTCATCAATGTTATCTTGTTCAATTATATATATTATTTGGGTTTTATAAGAGTTATGTTGTAGGTAAAGTGTTTGTGTTATGTTATAGAGATTCGTTTTACATGCCGGTGTTTTTTTTTTTTTTCCTGCGGGCCCCACAAAATGTTGTATGTGTAGGAAATTTTTTGTGGTCATGTTAAATGATAGATGATAAACCCATATTATTTATATTAATTAGCATAAGCTCTCTAATGTGATTTTGTTGATTCAAATATTTTTTTATGTTAATTAGCATTCTCTTATTCTTTGATGGTAAATTGTCATATATATTTAGTTAGTGAGAAGATATTATAAGTTTAAAATTTTGTCTTCTCATTATTAAAACAATATGAATGTTATTTGTTAATGATCTAGTGATTGAGACAAGTTTTATAAAAAGAAAGAAATAGCATAAGCAATTTTTAAAAAAAAAAATTATAATGAAGAGAGGTGTTTTTTATTCTAAAGTATATTCTAAATAAGGGTTAATTTGTGGCGACAAATTTATGAAACTCTATGTTTTTAGTGAATGCTCACATAAGATTTTTTTATGCTTTTATCAGTCAAAATATTCTCATTTTATAATATTCAGTGTTTGCCATTGTTATCGATTATTAACTTAGATAAATTATTTATTTCTAAAGTCCTTTAGAATTGAAAAAGATGATATTTGAAGAGACACCCCAATATGAGTTCAATTGAATTTAAATATGATTAATCCAATAATCGATGAACTCACGAAGGAAAAAAATATTTAGCATTCAAAATCTCAAGATTTTAATCCATCCTAATTAAATATAGGGGACACATCATATAATTTTGAAATCTAAATTTCTTATATTTATTGATTGATGATCAAGAGTTCGAGCTTAACATTATCCTTGAGATTTTCCCCCTAATTCTTCTGGATTTGCATATTATTATTGTTAAAGTAAACCCAAAACCGAAAGTGGCTTTTGTAGCCCATGAACACGCAAGAGGAAAAAACAAAAAATTTCATGTGGAAACTTTAATGGTGTTTATCTTGTAGTGTATAGTAATTCATTAGCAATAATTATTCTAGTCTTTTTGGCTAATTACATATATCTACTTTAGATTTCATGTAACAAATAACATTTTGTCAACTTAAAAAGTTCTTATTGCTGACATAAGACAATAATCCTCTAAATTGTTATACACGTCCCTACATAAATGTTGCAAATTTATTGTCCATTACCAGTCAATGAGCTATGTGTGACCAAATTCTTTACGAGTGTACCTTGAAGGCATATTGGATTGATCTATGTTTGCCTGTAATTTATTCTAAACATGTTGGCACCCTAACCATTAATGTCGATTTACTATCAATTTTTTAACGATAAACAGCTTAGTTTATCTTATTTACTCACTTTCAGACTTTTAAATCATGTTAAATAATCAGGTCTAATATGTAATCATAATCCTACGGCCTGCATCTAGTATGATATTTAACAATCGAAGAAAAGGGTAGAGTATATTAAACAAAGCAATACTCTTTATGTACCCGAAGAAAAGAAAAAAAAAAAAAAAAACTTTTTCTTGAACAAGATAATAAGAGGCATTAAGCCACAATAATTGATATTAGGTTATGTGTTCAATTTTCACTTATATAAAAACAAAACAAAAAAGATAATAAGAGGCATTTATGCCGGAGCGTGTAAACCAAGTATTTCTATTCTCTGACACAGTGGAAATATACATTATACACCCACTCCATCACAAATACAATTTACAATCCAATGCGAACAATTTATGACTACTAATCCTCATCACTTCCATAGTGTTGACACAAAGATTGTAGTCCATTACTATTATTTGTCTTATAATCTTCCTCATTTTTATTTTGTTCTGGTTCTGCAGGACATTTAATATCAGAGGTAACTGGTTTCTTAATCACAGAAATCCTCACCAAAGGATTAAGCTTTCCACCACCGCCGCATGAATTCTCTGCAAATAACCAATAGACGGCATGATGTGTTGCATTCTCAAGTTAATAGTATCATTAAACATCCTCTCTAGCAGAAATATCAAAAAATTAACACATCAACAGAACTATAAAAGGGCCGACCCAATTCAATACCCACGCGTGAGTGTCTGGGGAAGGGAATCGAGTCAAGCCTTACTCCCGCTTTTTGCGGAGAGGCTGAGTCGAAGCCGGGACCTTGAACATCACAGTAAGCATGCTTACCACTGAGCCAAACCGGCCCTTCACATCAATAGAACTATAGCCAACTAAAATTAAATGATGCAGAAGTGAATGGTGTCGACTTTTCTGCCTATAGCTCTCTTTCTTCAAATCATGTTAGTTTTAGAAGACGGCTCCATAATAGCACGGAGCGCAAACCGTGTATTACAAAGTGATCCAACAACATAATAGGAGGTTTTCTTTCTTTTGGGTATGCAGGAGCAGTTATCTTAATAGCATCAATGATAAGTCAACAGATGGTTAATGTGCACTGGGTACTTTGACTAAGACTACATGATGAGAGTGATGGTTAGCAGACAAACTGATATGGTACACGACTGAAGGCGGTCCTTAAAATGATCTGCTTTCCTCAATCCTCATGTTAATGAATGACTTTACTCAGGGGCAATAACATGACTAAAATTCAGTGTGCATAATGCATTAATAAAGTTTGATGCGTGCTTTTCCTGAAAAAATATGATACAATTCAGATCCAACAATACAAAAGGGATAAAGGGAGGAAGGTGTGGAATCAAGCCCAAGCCCAAGGAACCCAATCCGTTGATAAGATGATAGCCCAATCAAGCAAACAAGCATGCAAAGCAATAGAGATGCCATGTCAGCTAGAGGATACCCAATATGCCCCGTAACAGAATTGTGAGCGGAGGATGCAAGCAAGGCAGTTATAAAGGGAAGAAGGAAAGAAGGGAAGAGGGGGCAGAAACCAGTATAGGCCCTTCTTGGGATTGGGAGAGTGTGTAACCTCTATAATTGTTGCACAAATATCTTTCGTTTACTGTTATTTACTTTTTTCAGTGATTTCCCTTTAATGAAGAGTAACTTGACTCCATAGTTGAGTGAGATTTAATATTGTAAGTTTTCCTTTAATACTATATATAAGAAGAAACTGATGTTATTCAGGAAAATCATTGTTGTTTGTTATAATTGTTGATAAATGGAAAGAGGTCTGTATCAAATTGGTATCAGAGCTCCGATCTAAGAGCTCTGTGGGATGGTTAGGACCCGATTAATGGATCACCGATTAGATTTGGAAGAGGAAGGACTACGTAGAGGATGTGCCAGGCAAGAAGAAGTGTTGATAAGGCTGGATGAACATGACGCTAGACAACAAGAAGTAATCCAGCGATTGGTTGCTAATGAAAGGGGAATGGCAGAGATCATCAAGAGGCTGGATGAGTTGGCAAGAAGGAGGCGGAATCGCTCCCAAGATGGTGAGAACCATCATGAAGACGACGCGTCGGGTCAGGCAGACGGAAGGAATGGAAGGAGGGTCATTATGAATCCCCATATAAACAGACGTTTGGAGATCCCCATTTTTGCCGGGGAAGAGGCGCTCGGATGGCTGAGCAAAGTGGAAAGATATTTCGTAGTGAACGGGGTGGAAGAGGCGGAGAAATTGGCGGCCGTGATGGTTGTTTTAGAAGGAGAAGCCCTTCACTGGTTTCAATGGTGGGAGGCCAGCAACCCAAATGCTACTTGGGGAATGTTCCGGCGGGAGTTGCTCAGCCGCTTCCAATCGGAGATGTTGGACACCCATACCGTGCGCTATACACCTTAAAATAGAGTGGGAGCATTTCTGATTTTCGAGCGGAATTTGAGAGAACGATTAGCACCCTACGATTTGAAGACGAAGAATTGCTCAAGGGCGCATGGTTGAATGGTGTTCGTAGCAGCATACGCGAGGAGCTGATGATGTCGCCCCTGTTATCCTTGACGGAGATGATGAAGTTTGCGGTCAAAATTGAAAGGAGAAATGACGCATGGAAAGAGGAAGGTTTGGGTCCAATTGGGAGAGGGTGGATGATGGGAAGCAACCGTGGGCCGTCCAATCCACGAAATGGGGCCAATTCAAGCGATAATAGGAATTGGGCCTTAGCCACTGCAGGCCCAAACAACCCAATACACTCAGCAAAGTCTGGCACGGGGTCTAACGCACTGCAGAAGAATCAAGGCAACCATAAAGAAAACCCTAAAGAAGGGCTGTCCTCGAAGGCGTCAACGTCGGCTACCGGAGATGGAGGACCGTCACCGGAGAATCAAACGTTCCCTGGCCGACGGTTGTCTCAAGCTGAATGGCGCGACCGGCAATATCGAGGGCTTTGTTTCAAATGCGAAGAATGTTGGCATCCAACACATCGATGTAAAATCCGGCAGCTGCATGTGCTCTTGGTGGAGGAAGACAACGAAGCAGAGGGGGAGGCAAAGGAAGAAGACCCAGTTACTTTACCAACCCCAGAGACTAGCGAACAAGAAAAGGGTTTGCAACTTTTGTTACAAAGTCTTTTAGGGCTCACTTCAAGCTAAACTCTGATGGTGTGGGGGGAGATAGACAACCAGAAGGTGATCGTGATGGTCGATTGTGGTGCTTCGAGCAACTTTATCAAGGCGGAACAGCTGGGATTGGTGATTTCAGAAACTCCAGTTTATCAGGTGGAGATTGGGAATGGGTCTAAGGAGGGATGCTATGGGTATGACTCCTTTTAAAGGATTATATGGCAGGGATCCCCCTACCCTTTTTAAATGTGGCACCTTCATACCTGCTATTGATGTTGTTTCTCAGTCACTTCAAGAGGGGGATTTCATTTTGCATGATCTGCAGCATCACCTTCTTAAAGCTCAAGATCGTATGACACATTATGCAAATCAGCATCGCATGGAATTAGAATTTACAGTGGGAGATTGGGTTTATCTCAAGCTGCAACCGTATCGCCTCAAAACCATTGCACGGAAGATCAATGACAAACTCAGCCCACGGTTTTATGGCCCGTACCAAGTGATGGAACGCATTGGTAAGATGGCTTACAGGTTGCTACTTCCAAGTGAATGTAAAGTTCTTCCAGTTTTCCATGTCAGCCTTCTCAAAAAAGCTATCAAGACCGGTTCCACGGTACAGCCACTACCACGCATTTTAAATGCGGATTGGGAGCTGCTCTTGGAGCCTGATGCGCTGCTGAATGTGAGACGGTCTGTACAGGGGAATGTTCAAGTGCTTATTCGTTGGAATCACTTGCCTGAGTTCGAAAGCTCTTGGGAGGATTTTAAAATCATCAACCGTCAATTCCCTCAGTTCAACCTTGAGGACAAGGTTCTTCAAATGGGGGGAAGTATTGATACAATTCAGATCCAACAATACAAAAGGGATAAAGGGAGGAAGGTGTGGAATCAAGCCCAAGCCCAAGGAACCTAATCTGTTGATAAGATGATAGCCCAATCAAGCAAACAAGCATGCAAAGCAATAGAGATGCCACGTCTGCTAGAGGTACCCAATATGCCCCGTAACAGAATTGTGAGTGGAGGATGCAAGCAAGGCAAAGCAATAGAGATGCCACGTCTGCTAGAGGTACCCAATATGCCCCGTAACAGAATTGTGAGTGGAGGATGCAAGCAAGGCAGTTATAAAGGGAAGAGGGGGCAGAAACCAGTATAGGCCCTTCTTGGGATTGGGAGAGTGTGTAACCTCTATAATTGTTGCACAAATATCTTTCGTTTACTGTCATTTACTTTTTTCAGTGATTTCCCTTTAATGAAGAGTAAATTGAATACATAGTTGAGTGAGATTTAATATTGTAAGTTTTCCTTTAAGTAATATATAAGAAGAAAACTGATGTTATTCAGGAAAATCATTGCTGTTTGTTATAATTGTTGATAAATGGAAAGAGGTCTGTATAAAATTGGTATCAGAGCTCCGATCTAGGAGCTCTGTGGGATGGTTAAGACCAGATTAATGGATCACTGATTAGATTTGGTAGAGAGTGAGATTTAATATTGTAAGTTTTCCTTTAAGTAATATATAAGAAGAAAACTGATGTTATTCAGGAAAATCATTGTTGTTTGTTATAATTGTTGATAAATGGAAAGAGGTCTGTATAAAATTGGTATCAGAGCTCCGATCTAGGAGCTCTGTGGGATGGTTAAGACCAGATTAATGGATCACTGATTAGATTTGGTAGAGGAAGGACTACGTAGAGGATGTGCCAGGCAAGAAGAAATGTTGATAAGGCTGGATGAACATGACGCTAGACAACAAGAAGTAATCCAGCGATTGGTTGCTAATGAAAGGGGAATGGTAGAGATCATCATGAGGCTGGAAGAGTTGGCTAGAAGGAGGCGGAATCGCACCCAAGATGGTGAGAACCATCAGGAAGACGATGCGTCGGGTCAGGCGGACGGAAGGAATGGAAGGAGGGTCATCATGAATCCCCATATAAACAGACGTTTGGAGATCCCCATTTTTGCCGGGGAAGAGGCGCTCAGATGGCTGAGCTAAGTGGAAAGATATTTCGTAGCGAACAGGGTGGAAGAGGCGGAGAAATTCGCGGCCGTGATGGTTGTTTTAGCAGGAGAAGCCCTTCACTGGTTTCAATGGTGGGAGGCCAGCAACCCAAATGCTACCTGGGGAATGTTCCGACGGGAGTTGCTCAGCCGCTTCCAATTGGAGATGATGGACAACCCATACCGTGCGCTATACACTTTAAAATAGAGTGGGAGCATTTCTGATTTTCGAGCGGAATTTGAGAGAACGATTAGCACCCTACGATTTGAAGACGAAGAATTGCTCAAGGGCGCATGGTTGAATGGTGTTCGTAGCAGCATACGCGAGGAGTTGATGATGTCGCCCCTGTTATCCTTGACGAAGATGATGAAGTTTGCGGTCAAAATTGAAAGGAGAAATGACACATGGAAAGAGGAAGGTTTGGGTCCAATTGGGAGAGGGTGGACGATGGGAAGCAACCGTGGGCCGTCCAATCCACGAAATGGGGCCAATTCAAGTGATAATAGGAATTGGGCCTTAGCCACTACAGGCCCAAACAACCCAATACACTCAGCAAAGTCTGGCACGGGGTCTAACGCACTGCAGATGAATCAAGGCAACCATAAAGAAAACCCTAAAGAAGGGCTGACCTCGAAGGCGTCAACGTCGGCTACCGGAGGTGGAGGACCGTCACCGGAGAATCAAACGTTCCCTGGCCGACGGTTGTCTCAAGCTGAATGGCGCGACCGGCAATATCGAGGGCTTTGTTTCAAATGCGAAGAACGTTGGCATCCAACACATCGATGTAAAATCCGGCAGCTGCATGTGCTCTTGGTGGAGGACGACGACGAAGCAGAGGGGGAGGCAAAGGAAGAAGACCCAGTTACTTTACCAACCCCAGAGACTAGCGAACAAGAAAAGGGTTTGCAACTTTCGTTACAAAGTCTTTTAGGGCTCACTTCAAGCCAGACTCTGATGGTGTGGGGGGAGATAGACAACCAGAAGGTGATGGTGATGGTCGATTGTGGTGCTTCGAGCAACTTTATCAAGAAAAAAATGGCGGAACAGCTGGGATTGGTGATTTCAGAAACTCCAGTTTATCAAGTGGAGATTGGGAATGGGTCTAAGGAGGGATGCTATGGGTATAACTCCTTTTAAAGGATTATATGGCAGGGATCCCCTACCCTTTTTAAATGTGGCACCTTCATACCTGCTATTGATGCTGTTTCTCAGTCACTTCAAGAGAGGGATTTCATTTTGCATGATCTGCAGCATCACCTTCTTAAAGCTCAAGATCGTATGACACATTATGCAAATCAGCATCGCAAGGAATTAGAATTTACAATGGGAGATTGGGTTTATCTCAAGCTGCAACCGTATCGCCTCAAAACCATTGCACGGAAGATCAATGAGAAACTCAGCCCACGGTTTTATGGCCCGTACCAAGTGATGGAACGCATTGGTAAGATGGCTTACACGTACGTTGCTGCTTCCAAGTGAATGTAAAGTTCATCCAGTTTTCCATGTCAGCTTTCTCAAAAAAGCTGTCAAGACCGGTTCCACGGTACAACCACTACCACGCATTTTAAATGCAGATTGGGAGCTGCTCTTGGAGCCTGATGCGCTGCTGAATGTGAGACGGTCTGTACAGGGGAATGTTCAAGTGCTTATTCGTTGGAATCACTTGCCTAAGTTCGAAAGCTCTTGGGAGGAGTTTGAGGTCATCAACCGTCAATTCCCTCAGTTCAACCTTGAGGACAAGGTTCTTCAAATGGGGGGAAGTATTGATACAATTCAGATCCAACAATACAAAAGGGATAAAGGGAGGAAGGTGTGGAATCAAGCCCAAGCCCAAGGAACCCAATCTATTGATAAGATGATAGCCCAATCAAGCAAACAAGCAATAGAGATGCCACGTCAGCTAGAGGATACCCAATTTGCCCCGTAACAGAATTGTGAGTGGAGGATGCAAGCAAGGCAGTTATAAAGGGAAGAAGGAAAGAAGGGAAGAGGGGGCAGAAACCAGTATAGGCCCTTCTTGGGATTGGGAGAGTGTGTAACCTCTATAATTATTGCGCAAATATCTTTCGTTTACTGTCATTTACTATTTTCAGTGATTTCCCTGTAATGAAGAGTAACTTGACTCCATAGTTGAGTGAGATTTAATATTGTAAGTTTTCCTTTAAGTAATATATAAGAAGAAAACTGATGTTATTCAGGAAAATCATTGTTGTTTGTTATAATTGTTGATAAATGGAAAGAATATCAAAAAATGGCACATACCTTGTTTGCCAGAATCATCCAAACTGGGTTTCATCAATGTGTCAGTTGCTTTGCTTGGAAGATCTTCCGAAAATTTTGGCCTCTGCAGACAGATACAACGAACATAAGCTCAGTTATTACATGATTTCAACATCTCAAAACGAATGGGAAATTAGGCACCTTCTTAATAAATGCTGAATTTTTGCAAAATCGAGAAAACTTAAACTATATACTAGTTGGAGCGTTTGATGATCTTATGTGTGCAACATTTTTCTTACATATTTCAAGTTTTAAAAGTCCAGGTAATATAAGCGAAACAAAATACAAACTTCCTTTAAATTATGCACTCCAAATTTAGGGAATGTTTAAATGTGAGAAATGCATGTTCCAAACGATCATGGGTTGTTTGTTTCCGGAAGAAGGAAAGAAAGAGTGTTCCATAAGTCTTTTAAGTTTAACGTCAGTTTATAGCACTAAAGAAAGAAAATAAATCCTCAAGCAGCTCCTTTGATTCTTTAGGCGTGTTGTTAAACTTCAAATGAAACTATACTTACCCTTTTGTACTTTTCCTGATAAAAATGTTTTTTCTAACCGCATCATTGGGTTCATCACTCGACGCCCTAATTAGTTTGGGATGTACAGAAATTATGTAGTGTAATCAAATTCACAAAGAATAGCTATTATTCAAAAAAAAAAAAAAAATCAAGAGAACTTTTAGGACAGTGGTAACTGAAAATGTGGGATATCAGGGTTCAAATAGCAATTATAAAGGTTGAAGGTTCAAGTTCTTGGATTTCAACAGTTCACAAAGTGGGATGAAAATGATCAGAAATGAAGTGCTAAATAGTGATGCTGCTATAATTTATTAGGCCAACAAGACATTAAAGCAAAATCTATTCCTACAAACAAAAAAAAACACGCACTTGATATCTTCATACCTTTGGATCATGTCCATTTGAAAGCTCAACCAATTCCTCCTCAGTTTCAATATCTTCATCACGAACTCTTCTAACATAACCTTGTGAATTCTGTTTAAGATAGTATAAAGCAAAACATATAGATTAATTTCAAAAAGAAGGAAATAGACCGACATTAAAAGTAGGTAAAACTAGGGAGGAGAACTAGAAGTGTAGAATAGTAATGCTTACATGAAAGACAACTGATTTTAGCAGTGCTTCATCTTCTTCTTCCAGCCTTTTCTCCTAAGAACATAAAATAACAAGGGTTAATCCAAAAAAAAATAATCAGGTGAAATACAATGAGAATAAAAGAAAGCTTTAAAATTACACACAGCTTATATGCCATAGCCAAAAATTTGAAATAATAGACAACCGGTGTTTACACAGGTTGTCTGACAATGCTAAAGTTCAGGGGTAGCAATTAAAAGGCACGCATTGGATTTTGTAACTCATGTTCTCATCAAGAGAACCAGGTTTTTAGTTCCAAAAGCACTGACATAGCATTACAAGAATATACCAAACACTAAACCAAAAATGGGTCTTGTGATCGAAACAGGTTCTCTGAAGGAAGTATGCAGTATTGTACAAAACATAAGAATGGCTTTAGAATTCCTAATATGTAGTATGTAATCACTCAGATCATTTGTGACTGAAAAGTCACATTTTCGAATCCGAAAAACATCATCTTTGTACTTATGGGAGGGTAAGGCTGCGTACAAGGATTGCCCTCACCACACCCTCACTAGTCGGGATTTAATAAGGAGTGGTTTTAAGAGGGTGAGCCTAGAGAAGTAGTAAAGTTGTTCCTTTGTAATTCAAAGGTCACAAGTTCAGATCCGAGAAACAGCATCTTGTAATTATACAAGTGTAAGACTGCATACAAGAATTGCCCTCCCCCACCCTCGCTAGCTAGGGTCATAGTTATCAAATGCGGATTGCGGTATGTCGCGGCCAACCCCGAAAAACGCGATAGCGTTTGTAACATCCCACATAATTAGGAAAATATATAAATTGCCATGAGGGATATGGAAGCATGTGTTAAATTCGAATTGTATGTTAATGCATGCCTTGTCCCCGAATTATATAGCTATTTTCCCTAGAGTGGAATTAATTTAGGTTAGGGAATTATTTGAATTGCAATGATAGGTGAGTATCTATTTAGACATTAAAACTCTTGTTAAAATTATAGGAACAAATTAAATGTAACATCTAGGAAGTCTAAGGGTAACTAGATGATATGGGAACAAATAATTGAGTGGGCTAGTGAGTGAGTTAGTAGAGTCATTGGACTTGTAATTTTGGACCCAAACCATGGGTTGGTCGACGGCCCATGAGCCTTAGGAGGAACTTGGTTCAACCCTAAATCCTTCTTTATCCTAACCTCATATTAACAATCCCACAAGGCAGCCCTTGATTGACAAGGAATCAACACATGGCAAAACCTCACCATCCTTGTTCCCCCATCACGTGTGCGTATAGGATAGACAAAAATTCTGATGACTTGTTGAGCCCATTCAGCTTTGTTTCATGCAACCAATGGGAGAGAGGTGAGCAGTTTGCATGTCTTCTTATTGGGCAGAAATGCCACACCATCTTACACCTCGTGCGCCCCAAAGAGAGAGAGGACCTAAGCTGTTTTTCTGATTTTGCTGGCTTTTAAGTCAGCCATCTAACCCCATTTCCATCACCCCAAGCGCTGATTGTAGAGCAATAGGTTGTAGAATTATGTTGTTAAAACTGAACCAAGCTTAGCTACATAATCTCCTCCCAACTCCCTTGGCCATGAGTACCAATAGGAAGAAACACAAGAATTTAACTCTACTCTCCTCCTCTCTTTTGACAAGAAACCGTGAACCCCACTAGAAAAGAACACCAAGAAAATTCTGCACCTCTTTCCACTCATCTTCCCCACAAAGCGTGAGCCACCTAGAAGGACAACCTAAGTTTATAATCACACTCTTCCTTTCCTACCTTGTTCGGCTGTGCACTAGCATTCAAGGAGGTGAGTTGTTGCTCTTCTCCTTACCCCCGTCTACTCACAAATTGGTCCTCATTGGATTATTCTCTGTTTGCATGCGCAAGGTTCTGCTTTGGTGAAGTCACCTCCTCCGTTATACGTTGCTGGGCTTGAGCTTTTGAACATTGGAGGGTGGACAAGGAATCGTAAGTGACCTTAAATCTCTTTGTGCTTTGGCTGTTCGACGTTAGGGCTTAAGGAAAGAAAGATTTTTGTTATTTTTATTCCCCTTAATTCTGCCATTTTGAATCGATTTGGAGCTTGGAATAACAACCACATAGTGAGCTGCTGTATGCTTAAGTAAAAGGAGATATCTAGTGATGAATATGTCACTGCATCAATTTACTTGAACTAAATTAAGTTGACAGCATGCTTTAGGTCCATGTGTAGCGCACCATAGGCAGCTAAGTTGAAACTTTGAATAAAAATCCTTAATGTATTTTAATGATGAAACCGATTCTGTTTTGGTTGGACCTTAGTGTATCTCAAGCTTTTCCATGAATTAAAATAAATAGACAGCATGTGTTAGGCTCTCATTAGCGCATCCTTATATTAGTGGAGTTGGTATGTAAATGGAAAATTCTGAACACCTTGTTACTGTTAGGAAACCGATTCTGTTTGGGTTGAGAAACCTTGGATTTGTCACTGTTAACGAGTTAGTGATAGTTACTTAAGGGCAAAAAATTATTAGGAAAAGAATCCTAAAAACCGATTGGGAGTTAAGGGATAAAGGGAATAAAAATTTATGCTACGTATAGGGAATAATATGACAAGCGATTCTGACTTGCAATATTTTTTGCTTAGGTGCGCATAACTCTTGAATGTGGACTGTTTTGCCGCTGTTTGGTAATTTATTTGGGGCACGCAAGGTAAGTGTTAAGTGGCATTACCTTTTGTAACTGCTAGCTAGTATATGGGATTGTGAATGGTTGCTCTCATGTGCCTGGGATTCGAATTCTGTATAAGTTATTTGTATTCCGTTCATGGACTTGACATGCTGGGTATTCTGTTTTTGAGGATTAAATTGCTATTCAGCATCTTGATATTGGAAATCCATGATATATACGCTATCTTGATTATTATCTAGTCATGCATACGCATATCATAATTTTAGCTGTTTGTTTTGTGTGCGGACCATGACATAGCATAAAAAAAAAAAGGGCCGACCCAGTTCAAATACCCACTTCGTGAGTGTCTGGGGAAGGGAATACTCTAGGCAGTCTTTCCCCTACTTTTTGCAGAGAGACTGATTCGAACCCGCGACCTGACACATCACGACAAGCAAGCTTACCGCTGAGCCAAACCGGCCCTTCGGACCATGACATGACATAGCATACATGCATAAATTTCATGCTGATTCCTGAAAATAATTATGAAAAGTAAGCATACGTTTGAGCACGCATCATATAGGCATCCCTCCGGTACCAGGGTATGGGACACTTGGCTTCAGTCCGCATAGGTCGCAGTTGGAATCCTCTTGAGGAGCCACTATGGAATCTCCACTGTGCTTGTTAGTACGTGCACTATAGTGCTATGAACATACACCTTTGGCGTTATATACGCACCCTTTGGCGTTATATACGCACTATGATGATGCGACTGTTTTGTAATTTTGTATCTAGTTAGTACTGTTGCATTACTGGTTTTGCTATCACACTACTGGGATTTTTCTCACCCATTTTGGGGCTCAATTTTATAAAATTGCAGGAGGACGAAAAAGCATATGACGACGTCGTTATTTGGATATTTGTTGTTTACTGCTGCTGTTTGGGATTTTTGCTGTTGTCTGCTTTGTTTATGAATGTTGGCTGATTATGATACATTGTTGTAATACTTTGGAAGGATGAACTACTGTTGGAGGCATGTTTTAAGTTGCTGTTTTTTTTTTTTTGGTTTTATGGTCAGCTTGTACTTTGGAAGATTCTGCTTACGTTTTGCGAAAAACAATTTCTTAACGATTTAAATGCTGTTTTCTATACTGTTTTTTTTGCAAGCACTGTGCGAGTTATGTTCCGTGGGGTTACAGACCTCCGATTCGCTTATAATTTATATGCACGCGAAGCCCCACATATCTAGTTTTTGATTATATAAACTTTGCAATGAAATTCTGAAAACTCAATTTTATACGGTTTTTACAAGGCAGCAAGGTTTTTCAGGAAAAATTATTATTTTAGCAAACCATGTATTTTGCTAAGTTTTACACGGTTTTAAATTTTTAGACCAGAATTGAATACGAAATTTTTTCGAGGCTTAAAACCAAACTTTAGAACTTACTTGTTAACATTTCGACTCTAATCCGCTTAGCAGACAACTCCCTTGGATGCATACAGGGGAGGGTGACACTCTAAATGGTATCAGAGCAGTTTTGGTTCATGGTGTCTGTTTGATTGTTAAACTGTTTGTTGCTTGCTGAATTGTTGTCGATTGCTATTGACTGTTGGCTCAGCGGTAAGCTTGCTTGCCGTGGTGTGTCAGGTCGTGGGTTCGAATCAGTCTCTCTGCAAAAAGTAGGGGAAAGACTGCCTAGAGTATTCCCTTCCCCAGACACTCACGAAGTGGGTATTTGAGCTGGGTCGGCCCTTTTTTTTTTTTTTTGCTATTGACTGTTAAATTGCTTGCTTATTGCTGTGTAATAAAATGTTTTAATTGTTTGAGATACAGTACATGTCATAGCTAGAATGTTAGGATTGTACAGTGATAGGGACAGAGGCATTGTTAACTTATCTGAATTGAACCCGAGTACCTACTTGGGATTGATGTCATGAATAGCTTGCAGTGAGTCTGCTCATTTCGTGGTATTGTGAGTGCAGAAACATGGCAGGTACCCGTGGTTCTACTCAAGGAAGACCTAGTAATGCCGCTGACGACCTGATCACTACTGTTGGGGGGTTGGCCACTTTTGTCCAGAACATGAGTCAAGAGTGGAGAGATTATCGGCAACAGAATCCGAACCAACCCCAAATGCAGGACAATGCTAAGGAAATTTCCAGGCGGAGGTTGAAAGACTTCCGAAACTTTCAGCCACCTACATTTGAAGGTGGGGATAATCCTGAGGCTGCAGCCAGGTGATTGCAGATGATCGAACATATATTTGAACGTATAGGATGCCCGGAAGCTCAGAAGACTGATTATGCCTCATACCAGCTGATTGGTGAAGCTTTGACTTGGTGGACCAGTGCGAGGGCTCTGCTTCGAGCTCAAAATGTTGATCTGACTTGGGCGGTGTTCCGACAGGTTTTTCTGGATAAGTATTTCCCAAAGACGATGAGAAGAATGAAACACACTGAGTTGCTGTCACTAAGGCAGGATAACATGACTGTCAATGAATACATTGCTAAATTTGGGCAGCTGATGGAATATGCCAATTTTGATCGGAACATCTACAATGAAGAGTGACAGGTGGAGAAATATGAAAGTGGACTGCACCCGGAGATCCGGAAGCTCATGTTAACTACTGCGAATCGCACTCTTCCTGAATTGATTAATCAGAGTCGGCAGGCGGAAGAAATTATCAATGAAGCAAAGAATCTGTCTAAGCAGCCGATGCAATCCCAAGGAGGAAGTAAGGTGGGCCGGTTCTTCAGAAAGATCACCGGAATGAATAGAGGCAAGGGTCCGCAGTTGCAGGCTCGGATTGGAAACTTCAAGAGAAATAATGCTCCTGGTCAAACATCTGTCGAACGACAGGGTTCCAATGCTTGTCCTACTTGTGGAAAGAATCATGCTGGAGTCTGCCGACGTGGGAACAATTTATGCTACGGGTGTGGACAGTCAGGACACTTTATTTCTGATTGCCCACAGAATCCTAATCGACCTCCTACCCAAGCTCGAGTGTTCACTCTGGACGCCAATGAAGCCCAGAAGTATCCGAACCTGATTAGAGGTAATGTAATTCTGAATGGTCATCCGCTTTCTGTCATTTTTGATTCTGGAGCATCCGGTTCTTTTATTGCAAGGCATACTGCTATGAGACTAGGCATCACCCCAGCCCCGTTACCCTAAGAGTTACAAATCAGTACTCCTACGGGTGGATCGTGTACCGCATCAGAAATTTGCCGCAGTTGTATCTTACAATTTGACGGAAATCCTATACGGTGAATTTAGTGGTCCTGCCGGTATTCAGTCTTGAAGTGATTATCGGTACGGACTGGTTGGCGGAGAACAGAATAACTTTGGATTGTCAAGCAGGGAAAGTCATCGTTCCTTCGAAAGAAGGTAATTTTCAGTCCCCTTTTATTATTTCCTTATTACAAGTTAGAAAAGAGCTCCTTCGGGGAGCTGAAGGGTATCTGTTGTTGATTGAGTCTGAGACTTCGATTGACAACCAAATTCAGAATATTCCCGTTGTTAATGAATTCAAGGAGGTGTTCCCCGATGAAATTCCTCGATTACCTTCTCATCGGGAAATAGAATTTCCCATTGAACTTCTTCCCGGAGTTGGACCTATTGCTTGTAATTTCAGCTTATTAATATACAAAATACTTTGTTCTTCGTAGTTATTTTGTTTCATCTCTGATCCAATTCTATCATTATGCAACAGCCTTAAATGACAGATATAAAAGAAAGGAACAAGTGTTTTTCAAATCAACTCAATGCCAGGGCTTACATTTCCCACCATTACAAATATTTTGATTTTATAGTGAAACTTTACAAAACCAAGGATAGTTATCAACCAATTACAAGTCAAAAAGAATTTAAAAGTTTCAAATTGAATATATTCCTTTTGTAATAAATAATAAACCCTTGCTTCAAACAGGAAATTTCTTGCAGCAACCAAATATATTGTATAGCTAGTTTTATCATACCTTGTCAGCTGCTGTGCGTTGCAATGCCTCTAGCATTTCATCAACAGTGACAGTTGCATGCCTAGACTGAAACATAAAATAGACTCATGTTAGCAATTATATAATAGGCAGACGTCAAATTCATGCACAGATGTAATTATTAGAACAAATGACCCAAATTATAAATGTCATATTTTTAAGGCATTGTGCACTATGTACAGATACTAGCATTTCCTTCAAGTATTAGCTCGGATACACATCCATTATGGATACTTAAAGATGTATCTGTGAAGTATCAAAGCCATTTTTTTTTAAATTGTCCAATTGCAATACAGCTCGGACTCTTTGGGATATGGCATAAGAGATTCAGATACGGCTTGGATCCTTTCGTCTTAACACATGACTCTTTTCATCGTATTCGATACCCATATCTTATATATGCATCATAATAATGTCCACATCCCAAGAGAATCATTTATGTGCAGGCGTCAAATTTAAAAAATCATTATATACATTGCAGTTACACAGTGAGTACCTTCATCGACTTCATCTCATCCAATGCAGCAAGGATGTCCATCTCTCTTTTAGAATCCAGGGTTCTATTCTCCAAAGATTTCATTGCATCTCCCATCTCTTCAGAGTCCCTCTTCTGCTTCATTTTATCAACTTCCTCATCCTCTGCACGCCAAGGTTCAAAATTTCTGGTTGCACCAGATTCAACGATATAGTCCGAATTCTGAGGGTCTGTCTTCATGGTCAGCTCAGCTGAGCACTTGGTGCACTTAAAGTAGAACCTAAATATTTGAATTCCCAGATATGTCTACGCACAAAAAAAAAAATAGAAGATAAAAACAATAAACTCAAACCCAACGTCATAACTGAAATCAAATCACACATAAAGCAAGAAGCAATCCAGGAAATTAAGGGCATGCCCCTTTTTCCTAGTTCTATAAACAGTTTAAACAGCAAGATGCAACCAAACCATAAAATTGAAAGGTACCCAATACTTGAAATCCCAAAAAGATAAAAACTTTAACATGCCCTTTTAAGACCCATTCCAAATTACACTGAAACGCAGACGCCAAACAAGCAAAAAATTGAAATTGAACAAGTAATAGTAATAATAACAATAATCATGAAACGAACCTCGCCAATAACATCTTCCTTCCTGGAATTGAACTTGGTGCCTTTGTAGATGTAATTGCCGCAAGTGTTGCATCGAATGCTCATGGGAAGCATCATGCGGACCTTGATCTGCTGGTTCTTAGGCCTTCTCGCTCTGGGCAGCTTCGCAGGATCAAAATCGGGTGGGTAATACTTGTTCAACACCTTCCTCTCTCCCATCTTTCTTCTTCTTCAAATTCAAGTTCCTTCGCACTCGCCAACACCAACAACTGAATCAATTCAATTTACCGACCGAAAAAACCTAGGATTCTCTTCCCTGATCAGAATAGGTAATTAAGTATAAGTGACTCGTACAAATAATAATAATAATAATAATAATAAAGAAAGTTAAGGAATAAAAACAAAAACCTCAAATCAACGGAAACAAATTGAAGAGTGTGTGGATCTGAACGGGACGGACTGCACGGAGGAGAGAACCTCTATCTCCACACTTTCCTTTTCTTTTTTCTGGAAACAAGCATAAGAAACCGAGAATGTTGTTGGTGTTTTGATTTTTTTTTTGTCTGATAAATGTGTTGCAGAATAATAATGAAATAGTTGTTTTTGTGTTTGGAAAATAATGGGATTCTGATTTTTTTTGTTAAAATTATTTTATAAAATAGTTATGGATATATTTTTTTAAAAACAAATAAAAATAACTCATACATTTCGTTATATTTGATTTAAAAAACAAAAGAATAGTTATAGTTTTCAAAATAAATTTTACAAAATAATTCTTACCAAACGTATTTTTTAATTTTTTATTTATTTTGAAAATTAAAAAACTATTTTTTAAAACAGAAATCAAATTACAATTGATTCTAAAAACAAAAAATAATTATAATTTTTAATTTTTTTTATAAAATAAATTTTACCAAACAAGTTTTTTTATTTTTTTTTCCAAAAACTAAAAAATTGTTTTTAAAAAATAGTAATCAGAGCCTAAGCCAATTACATACGCAAAGGAGGGAGAACACACAGTTTCCTTTTCTCAGTTTCTCCGAAAAAAAAACGACGTTCGTTTTGTTTGCGGACTGCAATGGCTGATCCAAGACATTTTTAGGAATAGGCTGGCTTGACTATATTTATTGCGGGCTAACAATTTGTTAGCCCAGTCCAAAACTTTGCGGGCTACAGCCCAAGAAGATTGGTCTTTTTTAAAAATAATAATAATAATAATTTCCTCACCACCGTATCAACAAAATAGAATTGTAAATGAGATAAGTTAGGCCTGACTTTGGATATAATAGCCTAAACCTAAGTAAAAATTTTAGAACCTACATTACTTATTAGTCTATTAAACACTTCGTTTATGGGACGACTTACCTGACCTATTGTAAAAAGTTGAAAAACTTAATATGGTCTAAAAGGCTAGGCCTCCCAAGTAATAAATCAAACTAAAATAAAAAATAAAATAAAATTTCTTAATTATAAAATTATGTTTGCAGCAAGAGTTTCAATTATAAAATTTCTCAAATAACTTTTTTAACAAAATAAAAAAAAAACCTTAAATAATATTCATAACAACACATGAAATAGTTATTTTTCAGAATTTTTTCTCTGCACTTAGCAAATCTTTTGGCCAGCCCTCTTATCTTACTCCTTTTCTAAACAATGGAAGAAGAGATGATGAACTTTCTGGGAATGAAGAACAGGCAGAGAGAAAGGAAACATGTATCCATTGATTCAAAACTTGATCTAAAATTACAAGCCAGAAGTATTTTATATACAACCGAATAGACACCGAAAAGCCTAACTAACCATACTTACTTAATGGCTAATCTAACAAACTATGCCACGTCATTATTTACACCCTCCCTCAAGCTGGACTATGGATATCCAATAGACCAAGCTTGGATACAATGTGCTTAAAAGGACCTGGATGTAATGACTTGGTAAAAAGATCAGCTAATTGAGCTTTGGTAGAAACAGGAAGCAACTTTAAAAGACCAGCAAGTAACTTCTCCCGAATAATATGACAGTCAAGCTCAATGTGCTTGGATCTTTCATGAAAAGCTGGATTGTTAGCTAGATATATGGCATATTTGTTGTCACAATACACAGAAGTTGGCATGGATGTGTCAACAAGAAGATCAATAAGAAGAAATTTCAACCATTGAACCTCACAAGTGATGGAAGCAAGTGCTCTATATTCAGCTTCAGTGGACGATCTTGAGACAGTTTGCTGTTTCTTTGCACGCCATGATATGAGAGCAAAACCAAGGAAAAGGCATTGACCAGTGATAGATCTTCTTGTATCAAGACATGCTCCCCAATCAGCATCTACGAAACCAGACAAATGAAGGCTATTTTCTTTGGGAAAAAATAACCCTTTTGCAGGAGAACATTTGAGATACCTCAAAACTCTATTAGCTGCCTGAAAGTGCACTGTCATGGGATTAGCAACGTATTGAGAAAGTTGTTGAACAGCTAAAGTGATGTCCGGGCGTGTCGTAGTGAGATAGAGAAGTCTACCAATGAGCTGACGAAATGATTCAGGATCAGAATATGGTTCTCCTTGAACTCTTTGCAACTTTAAAGAAGGATCCATTGGTGTACTTACTGGTTTACAAGCTAAAAGACCACTGTCATGCAGAAGATCCAATGTGTATTTCCTCTGATTGAGAAGTAAGCCCGTGTTGGATCGACTGACTTCAAGTCCAAGAAAAAACTTTAGAGGTCCAAGGTCTTTGATTTTGAATTCAGCATCAAGCAGGCTTTTAACTTGAATAATTTCTTGAGAACTAATTCCTGTGATAACTATGTCATCAACATAAACTAGGATTGCTGTAAAAATTGAACCATGATGTCTGATAAACAAGGAATAATCGGCAGTGGACTGTTTGTAGCCCAGAGAAATAAAAAAAGTTGACAATCTTGCATACCATTGTCTGCTAGCCTGTTTTAAACCATAGAGAGACCGATGAAGTTTGCAAACTTTGCCTGGACTGACATTGGGTAAGCCTGGTGGTGGTAGCATATATACATCCTCATGTAGCTCACCATGCAGAAACGCATTGTTGACATCTAATTGTATAAGCTCCCAGTTGCATGCTGCAGCTACAGAAAGAAGGACCCGAACTGTAGTCATCTTGGCTACCGGAGAAAAGGTATCAAGATAATCGATCCCTTCCATTTGGTTATATCCTTTGGCAACCAACCTTGCCTTGTATCTTTCTATAGAGCCATCAGCTTTTATTTTTATTTTGTATACCCATTTGCAACCAATGGGCTTAACACCAGCAGGTATATCAATCAATGACCAGGTATGGTTAAGTTCCAAGGCAGTAAGTTCTCTTTGCATAGCATCAACCCAACATTGCTGTTGTGATGCTTGCTTATAATGTGTGGGTTCAATCAAGGAACTTAAGGTGAGACAATAATGTGTGTATTGTGAGGAACAATTATCAAAGGTATAAACTTGGGATAATGGATAAAGTACAGAAGACTTACCTGGAGAAGGAGATTCAGCTGCAGCAGTGGAGAGACTCCAATGATAATCATTCAAATACTTTGGTGGCTGAGTACATCTAGAGGATTTTCTCTGATGCTGAACAATGTCACGTGAAGGCTGTATGTTGATGTGTGGTGTAGGTTCAGGTATGGTTAATTCAGAATGTGTATCTGATATAGGAATAGGAGATGAATTTTGTTCTATAACAGGAAGTTGTGGTGGTTCTGTTATTGGAAGCTGGTTTGAGTGAAAAATTGGATTTAGTTTTTCAGAAATGTAGGTATCATCAAAATCAGGTAAAACAGAATATGGAAAAGGTTTGACCACGTCATTATTGGGTGAGGAAGTATGAAGGAAAGGAAAATAGTGTTCAAAGAATTTAACATTCCTAGATATCAAAATAGAACCTGCAACAAGGTCATAAAGGATGTATCCTTTCATTCCCGGTTTGTGGCCAACAAATATACATTTTCTTGCTCTCTGAGAAAATTTTGTTCTATGAGAAAGAAGTGTAGATGCATATGACAAACAACCAAAAACTCTTAAATCATGTAAATCAGGTGGTTTATCAAAAAGCTTTTCAAAAGGTGAGATATTTTCAAGAAGATGGGTAAGAACTCGATTGATTATATGAACAGAATGAGATATATCATAACACCATAATTTTGGAGGAATATTTGCTTGAAAAACAAGAGATCTTGCTACATTCAAAATATGCTTATGCTTTCTTTCTACTATCCCATTTTGTTGGGGTGTTTCTACACAAGACCTTTGATGAAGAATTCCCTTTTTGTGGAAGAAAGTATGCATATTGAATTCTGGCCCGTTATAGTTCTAAGAGTTTTTAAAGAAATTTGGAACTAATTTTCCATATAAGAAATGAATCCTTCTAAATGATAAGCAGTTTCAGATTTACATTTCATAAGTATAACCCATGTGTATCTTGTGAAGTCATCAACAAGAGTAAGGAAGTACCTATGACCATGTATTGATCTAGTGGCATATGGACCCCAAATATCAGCATGTAAAAGGTCCAAAAACTTTTTTGATTTTGAAATACTAATTGGAAATGACAGCCTATGCTGTTTAGAAAACTGACATACATCACATGGAGCAACATGTTTATATGGAATGAAAGTGTATTGAGAAGACAAAGTCTTTAAAATGCTATGAGATACATGTCCAAGCCTATAATGCCAAAGTACATGATCATTGTTTAAGGTAATATCTGAATCAGAAAAGTTACAATACAAGGAACTGCTATGCAAAGAAGGTGATTCAAATGAAGGTTGAGAGGTTATTGGTTTGGTCTTCGAAATGATTAACACAGAGTCCTCTCCTGAGTTCAGCTGAACCAATCATTTCCTTGGTATGTTTCTGTACAATAACACAATTTGAGTAAGAGAAAGTGAGAAAATATGGTGAGGTTTTAAGGAGTTTTGGGACTGAAATCAAATTAACTTTGAAATCAGGAACATATAAAACATCTACCAGTTTCAATGTATCAGTTATATCAACAACTCCACTGATTTTGGCTATGATTTGATGGCCATCTGGTAGATTAATGGATATGGGTTCTATTTCATGTAAGGAAGAAAAACTAGACCTTTGAAAGCATATATGGTCAGTTGCACCTGTATCCAGAATCCAATCATTGAAAGACTTACCTGCTGGTGATATTTCTGTTGCCATAGCAGAAGCTTGCACCAAATTGGTCGAATGGTGATCTATTCCTGTGTTTGAACTCAACATCTTCAATAGCTGTTGATGTTGTTCTGCAGTAAAAAGAACACTATGTTCTGTTTGAGAAGTGTTTTCTGGTGTCACAGCAAGATTGACACTTCTTTTTGATTTGTAGTCAGGAGGAAAACCATGATTAAAATAGCAACTCTCAATTGTATGATTTGTCATCTTACAATGTGTACATAACCGTCCTTTTCCTTTTACATTGCTACCACCTCTGTTAAAACTGGACTTTCCTCTTCTCATGTTGGAATTACTCTTTGACTCAGAAGCATAAGTGAAGGCACGAGTAGTGTTTGCAGCATCACTCTGAACTGGACCGCTCAACTTTCTCTCTTGTTATATTATCATGGAAAAAGCTTTATTAACAACTGGAAGGGGATCAATCAACATGATTTGGGAGCTTACATGTTCATATTAATCATTTAATCCTTTGAGAAATCTAATGACTCGATCTCTATATCTAATCTTACGCATACTGTTATAACCACCACAAGAACATTGTACCTGACACATGCATCTTGGCAGTGGAATCAGATTATCAACTTCATCCCATAAGATCTTTAATTCCGTGAAGTATTGAGCTACTGTTCTATTTCCTTGTTCCAGTTTGCATATATCATCTTGCAAATCTGAAATACGAAATATATCAGCCTGAGAGAATCGATCCTTGAGGTCATTCTATGCATCTTCTGCATAATCAATCCAAAGAATTGACTGTGCTATGGAGTCATTGATCGATCTCTAAATCCAGCCTAGGACCGTATTATTGCATCGTTCCCAATCTGAGTATTCATCATCAGATCTGGAAGGAGTCATCATGGAACCATCTATGAAACATAATTTGTTCTTCGAACTCAAAGCCATTCTCATAGCTCATGACCAGGAGTGATAATTTGGTCCATGCAATGGAGGTGAAACAAGTATGGTTGATGGATTCTCGTTTGGATGCATGTATAGAGGATTTCGTGGATTGTTTATGAAATCAGGTGTTTGAATATGGTTTTCTTTTGTGTTGTGGATCTGGGAATGGTTTTGGTTTAGATCTTGGTTTTGTAGATCACTAGAATTCTCCATGGACAATTGCGATAGATCCATGGAAAAGTTCAAACTATGCGCAGCAAAAAGAAGCAGTGGATACCAGAGCCAAAAAGCTCTGATACCATCTAAACAATGGAAGAAGAGATGATGAACTTTCTGGGAATGAAGAACAGGCAGAGAGAAAGGAAACATGCATCCATTGATTCAAAACTTGATCTAAAATTACAAGCCAGAAGTATTTTATATACAACCGAATAGACACCGAAAAGCCTAACTAACCATACTTACTTAATGGCTAATCTAACAAACTATGCCACGTCATTATTTACACCTTTAAATAAAAATAACAGCTCTTCTTGAAAAAAAAAGTAATGACCACTCATACAAGATAAATGGTAAACTACTTTTAAGGTGAAGGAGCATATATTCCAAGAAATAAATTTTCAAATGCACATATGAAGTCATAGAAAATTTTAATTTACAAGATATAACAATTAACAACTCTATTGTTTGTTTAAAAGCCATAATCCAAAAAGCTATCATCCCAAAAGCCAAATTTAAATTTATATGATTAAACAAGAAAAAACAAACCAAAACAATAACTCAAGCAAAATTAAACAATAAAGTGAAAGAAAAATAATAATCATCAAAGTAGAAGTAAATTATTTAAGAAACACACTGTAATAAAAATTACTTACTATTTTTATAAAAAAAATTAAAATAAGTAACATCTATGTAATTATTAATTAAAAACATTTTCATTTGAGCAAGTAACCAAATATCATAATGGGACAAATTCATCAAATGACTCTGGAAGCAATAGACAAACTCTGCAAGCATGACAAATACATCATTGATGTCATGAAGTAGAGAGCAAAGTACTCCAAAGCCTGCAAAAAGAGTTACATGGAGATAAAGTGCAAAGATGATAGCAGGTGTAACTGCTCCTCAAAGAAGAAGAACAAACTCAACATATTTGAGGAGACAAAAAAAAGAAGAACTACTTCAGATTCTCCAAGAAGAAAAGATTTCGGGGAAAGAAACAAGGACAAAGGTGTTTTATTTACAAAAAGAAATGTCACTGTATGTAACATCCCCATTTACAACCGGTGAGTTATCATACATATGGTTCAAACGCAACATAATTAAATGCCTAAGCGGAAGACTTAATTAAAATAATTTAAAGGTTTATCATCTATCATTTAACATGACCACAAAAATTTTCCTACACATACAACATTTTGTGGGGTCCGCTGCAGAAAAAAAACTGCGGCACGCAAAACAAATCTTTATAAAACAACACAATCACTTTTCCTACAACATAACTCTTATAAAACCCATAATTTAATAGATGTCACGCAAAACAAATCTTTATAAAATAACACAATCACTTTTACCCAATTATTATGTAACTTCGTGCCCTAGAACATAACTCTTATACACTTTGTTACTTGTTTTGTTATTCTGTTTTACCTTGATATGATTTTAATTTTTATTATTATTTATTGAAAGATAGATGTCACAACACATTAGGATTTTACAGATTTTTATATGCTTTTATTCAAAAAAATATATGTGTTTTTATGCAGAATTTAATTTTTTGTATTTTATTTTTTTATTTTTATATAAACCTGTGTTGCTTACTTCTACCTAATACTTTACTAATTTATTTCATAAAATAAAAATCTGTACAATTCCATAATTATAAAAATCACTTACTAACTATAATATTATCCAATTAATCATCCTAGTCTATTTAATTCTTAAATAAGATACTAATCTTTATAAAAATATTGGCAGCATAACAACTGTATTCCAGACTAGCTAGGGATCAGTTCCCTTCAATATACATAACCTGAAAAATAGAAAAGTCCCAGTAGACAATACAATATATGGCTCCATGCCATTAAAACATAACACATACATGTTCATCTACTCACTATATGTCTTGACTTCTAATACAATTATTTACATAATTACAACATATACATTCTATTAGCAGATATCAAGATAAAAGTACATCTGGACATGACTACACATCATGTCATCAAAAAACGATACAGTCATCGTTGAGTCAGATAATTAATAAAAAGATTTACATATATATGTACAAGCCAGACAAACAGTCATAAAAGCAATATCTCTACTCTGAAACTACTTTCTTGCCTTTCCTAGGATTTGCTGCCTCGAAGGATGTACCTGAAAATGTAAGTCCTAAACGGGGTGAGATTTCCACTATTTCAGTAAACTCAGGGTTTATAGAGAATTCCTCATCCCACGAGTTCACTTACAGTCAAAATAATAAGATAAAATATAACATAATAAATATTATAAAACCTTTTAACATACTTATAAACTTAAACATGTGCAAAAACATAAATCCTTCCACGGATATTCATAAATCCTTACCAAGAGCATAATTCCTCAAGAAAGATCTTACCGTAATATTAGCTTAACATAATTTCGTAAAAACATAAACATAACTTATTCAACATACATAATGATTAACAACATATTATAAAAGAGCATAATTAGTATATCAAAATATAAATATAATAGGCAATGAAACATCAAATACTTAATATAATTAAACCATAAGAACTTAATAGAAATAAGTACTCATTACCTATCGGTAACTGTATAAAACTATAAATGTAACCTAACTAAACGTAAAAATTCTAACTAAAAAACTGAACAGTTCGTACATGATGCTCAATCTTAACTTAGACATAACCTATCCACGTAACCAAACATAACTTACAACGTGTATTTAGCCTAACCTATCATTCTTAATCGCATTACACAACTTATCGTGCCCTGCTAAAATGTACCTGCATACAATTGAACATAAATTTCATAACAGTAAAGCTACTTACACGCCACAAATTAAGCTGCACCAAATTTAATCGGAATGCAAAATATATTCAAACATAACATAATATAAATATTAATTCATAACATAACATAATGTAGCATACCATAACATAACATAACATACACATACATAACATACCTCCGAGTAACATAGTGCTCACGAAGTCGCAATGTAATCTCCAACCAAGACTCACGGAAGTCTTAACATAATACTATTTTTTCTTGCATTAAACATTTTATCTTAATATATAATTCTTGAATACAAGATTCAATGTACACAAATCCTTTCTATTATATCTGTAG
>JAVKPL010000890.1:0-15818 GCA_032173675.1 Gastrolobium villosum
AATTTTACATGAAATTATGGAAACAAGATATAAAGGTTTAAGACTTGTTTTAATGGCATGAATTGACAAGACTGAATATTTGATTAAGCATTTGAATCACCAAGGAGTTAGTTTCAAAATTGACATGTAAAAATGTTGATTTCTTCAAGTTCAAGTAACAAATATGTGGTGGTTAATGGTATTTTTACGCATGACTTCAATGTGCAATCAAGAGATTTGAAATTGGAAGATTAAGTTGCAAGTAAAGGATAGCTTGTATTCCAAGTTACTTTTCAAGGAAAGCTTTTGTCGGGTAAACTTTCGGTTTAGAAGTTTTCTCTTTCTTTGTTATTCCACCATGGTGCACTGAAAGGATGGTTTGGATGTGTGTATTATTGGATGTGTTAGACACTTAGTATATGTGCATTCATGTAGATAAGGACATTGATGTGCCTTCGACATATAGATATTTCAGAGTAAAAAGAACAAGGATTTGACAATAATTCAGTAATAAAAGTTATTATTTTTGAGGAATTATTGATAATCCATCTTCAGGCACACTTTCACTTTGATTCTATGTTTTTGTAAGAGGAAAGCATGAAAAATCTACTCTTACAAACATCCATCTCACACAAACGACGTGAGAATGGCGCGAATGGCATCATGATCACGACCTTTCCACGCGAATCGCGCCTCATTGGCGCTGATCGTGCCAAGATTAAGGAAGAAAGGGCCATTGATGCTCTCCGACAAGTATACCGATCGCACAAGTAATATAATGAAAGAGTAGAGTATCGTCTCCACAGGGATTGTAAACCAAGTATTACGATAACCAGTCCCCTTAAGTTGGAAAACTTGATTGTTGTTAGTAAAATCTTGAATGGATTGAGTAACAATAAAACTAAAAGTAAAGACTTGTTTTTATGTTTTTGTTTAAGAGAATAAAATTAAGAACGAGAATGAGTGATTTGTAAAAAGATGTGAGAAAACACTGCAGCCAGGATACACTTACCAAATGATCCCACTTTTTACTCTGGATTGATTTACAATATTCATTCAATTTAATAACTCAGACAAATTATCATCTCAAAATAATTAGTTAAATCCAAATCCCTTGGTAATTTAACCCTTTAATTCAATTGGAACCCTAATCCCTTAGCAATCCCGCATGAAATTAAACATTAAGCCGATAAATCAAACAACTGTGATCTATACAAGTTTATCCCTAGAACATGCATAGATCGTTATCTTACCCCATTTCAGAATCAAAACCCCAACATTCCTCTTGCGAGCCCTAATTCCTAAATTATTATCTCCTATTAGGTTGATCAGATCTAACAGAAATAATAACAATACGCACAAGGTAAAGATAAAGTATATTAAAATAAATGAACAATGTAATTCAATCCTTCGTATCAAAGGTTCACATATGGATCGTGACCCTGACTACAATAAAAAGACTTAGCCGACCATTGTCATGGCTAAAATCAAATATTCAACAAGAAACATAAATTACAGTAGAAGAAGATGAAGAACGAAGAACGAAGAACTCTCTGCAGCGACGATCTCCTCTAGGTCAGAATGAACCCTAAAGTGTGCTGAGCTCTTTTTTATATTCTTCCTTTTCCTCTTCCAAAACTGTCCTTATAAACATACGGGTGCTGTGCTTTCGTAACTGACGCTCTCAACGTCAGACCCACGCCAAGAGCGTGGCTTCCTCTGAACTCCCACGCTATCAGCGTGCGATCCACGCTGTGAGCGTGGATGGAAGGATGGTTTCACGCCAACAGCGTGATATCCACACTGTGAGCATGGAAGCCTTTGGTTCTTCACGCCACCAGCGTGACACCCACGTTGTGAGCGTGGGTCTTCATTTTGGCAAATCCTTATTTTGCTCCAGATTTGTTTGCTTTTCCTACAAAATAAGCATAAAATCAGTTGAACAATCCTGAAATTGGAATTTAAGCAAAGCAACCATAAACGTTGCCTTTTTACTAAGGATTAGCCAATAATCTTCCACTTTTTTGCTTGAATTTACCCATGTGCTGAAGACACATCAAACAATTCCCAGATTTTGAACTTTGTTGTCTTCAACAATGTAATAGATTAAAAAGAAGAGGAAGATGAACTCTGTGAAGAAACACATGAACATAACCTTTCTTAAGAAATCAAACTGCTATACATGTATATCTGCATGGTACAAATTTCACAATAATGCTCTTCAGTTGTATCAAGATCTTCGTTCCTAGCTTGAATATTCCTCACCAGATAAATACATTCTCATCACTTAGTATTTGAGGTTTCTGCACTCATTCCATCAAGGTAGCAGTAATTCTATGATCTTGAACATATTCTCAAGTTCGTAAAAGTGAGGAACACATTCACCATGCATAGACTGATCAAAAGGTTTTTGATAGGTTATAACTTGGCCTGGTTTGGGGGTAAGAATCTTTTGGTTAGAGGCTAATAAGTTTGGAGAGATTTAAATCCTAAGATTTTTTTGACATTAACTCCTTCTCAACTCTTCAATTATGTCATTTTGACATTTTTGGGATTCTTTTCCCTTTTTCACTACCTTCTCTGCCTTTTGTTTTCATTTCTCTTCTGACCTACATTTTCAATTTTCTCAGACCATTCTCTTTTTCATTTACTTAACTTTTTCTTCTCTGAGAAGGACCTTGATTCTAATTCTTGGAAACAGCATTTCAATCTCTCTCAAGGTGTGTCAGTGAAACATGGTTAAGTAAATTCATAATGTTTTTGAACAAATTGGTTTCAGGCTCAAAAGGGGTTAACAATGGATTTTCTTTCCAGGTAGGCTATTTGGCTCTAAGCTAACAAGAATAAGTTCCCTTATCATATCAGTCATGCATGCAAGCTAGAGAAACAGTTCAAGAAAAACTACTACAGTGAGGCCTCTATGAATAATTATTTCTGTTTAGGCTCAATCCTCACAGCTGCAATTCAAACTAGAATCTAATTTCCAGAATTCACATCAAGCATTATCTTAGAATAATTAACCAAAGAAAAGTTATACAAACAAGCAGACATCATTCTCAGATTATAAAACAAATGAATGCTTCACAGATATCATGCTCTTTATGATTCAAATCACAATAATATTAAGCCAGCTTGTCAAATCTGAGATTGCTTATTCAGGAATTCATTTTTTTTATTTTTTCTAATTTTAAACGTATAAACAGAAAAATTATTAAACAAAGTAAAATTATTAAACAAAATTTGAAATATCTCCCTTTTGCAGATAAAATTTTTGTTTCCTTTCTATTGTGTTCCGCAGTTAGCAAGTCTCGTATATAACAACATGCGACCAATTCCCAGATTTAGAATATTGCTGTCCCCAGCAACAAACTATATTAATCGAAGAAGCTAATTCTGCCAGGTGGAACACACATACACACTTGTTAAATATCAACAGATTAAACATCAAAGAGTACTGCATATAGGAAAATAATCCAACCAAAATATCCACAAAAATACTTAAAACAGCAAAAGGAACGACTAAAATGTATGTGATGGTGAAGTAGGTGACATGTGAACAAATACATAGTCATCAGTAATCTTCCATAGCAGCATCATCAACATCATCAGCTGGAACTGTGTATGGATCAGCCTCCGCTGGGGGTGGAGACGGTGGAAACTGTGGCCTGAAACTCGCAGTATCAATCCCGCGATCACTGCACAGTCTCTCCATCATAATCCTGAGATAATTCTGCTCGATCCTCATCTCCTGCATCTGGCGGTCCATAGTCTGGAGAAGAAGGGAATCTGCAGAAGGTGTAGCTATCGGCTCACTCACAGGCTCTGCAGCTGGCTGTGGTACTGGAGGCGCTCCATCTGCAGCACGAGATGCCTTCCAAAGAGCGTGACATCTGGAATCTTCCCTCATAGTATTAAAATGTGCCTGTGTTATCTCCAACTTGACCTTCACATCACGGGGCTCATCATCAGAAATCTCTACCCCAGCCTCTAGACAAAGCAGCTCAATCAAGGAACTGTGTGCTAGGTGAATTTCGGCCTTCTTTTAAGTGATGTGTACACCATCCTATCAGACAAAATAACGCCAATGTTGAGATTTTCTTCACCCATAAGGGTATATAGCAGCACTGCTCGCTCAACATTTACATCACTCAAATTAGTGGATGCAATGATAGTAGAATTGATGAAAGTATGCCAGAACATAGCTTCCGGATGCAATAATTAGTTAAATCTCAATCCCTTGGTAATTTAACCCTTTAATTCAATTGGAACCCTAATCCCTTAGAAATCCCGCATGAAATTAAGCATTAAGCTGATAAATCAAACGACAGCGATCTATACAAGTTTATCCCTAGAACATGCATAGATCGTTATCTTACCCCCTTTCAGAATCAAAACCCCAACATTCCTATTGCGAGCCCTAATCCCCAAATTATTATCTCCTATTAGGTTGATCAGATCTAACAGAAATAAAAAACAATACGCACAAGGTAAAGATAAAGTATAATAAAATAAACGAACAATGTAATTCAATCCTTCGTATCAAAGGTTCACATATGGATCGTGAGCCTGACTACAATAAAAAGAGTTAGCCGACCATTGTCATGGCTAAAATCAAATATTCAACAAGAAACATAAATTACAGTAGAAGAAGATGAAGAACGAAGAATGAAGAACTCTTTGCAGCGAC
Organism: Gastrolobium villosum; assembly: GCA_032173675.1. NCBI lineage: Eukaryota > Viridiplantae > Streptophyta > Magnoliopsida > Fabales > Fabaceae > Gastrolobium > Gastrolobium villosum. The sequence continues at coordinate 4,667 of JAVKPL010000890.1, forward strand.
AGTCTCCTCTAGGTCAGAATGAACCCTAAAGTGTGTTGAGCTCTTTTTTATATTCTTGTTTTTCCTCTTCCAAAACTGCCCTTGTAAACATACGGGTGCTGTGCTTTCGCAACTGACGCTCTTAGCGTCAGATCCACGCCAAGAGCGTGGCTTCCTCTGAACTCCCACACTATCAGCGTGTTATCCACGCTGTGAGCGTGGATGGAAGGATGGTTTCACGCCAACAGCATGATATCCACACTGTGAGCGTGGAAGCCTTTGGTTCTTCATGCCACCAGCGTGACACCCACGCTGTGAGCATGGGTCTTTATTTGGAAAAATCCTCATTTTGCTCCAGATTTATTTGCTTTTCCTACAAAATAAGCATAAAATCAGTTGAACAATCCTGAAATTGGAATTTAAGCAAAGCAAGCATAAACGTTGCCTTTTTACTAAGGATTTTCCAATAATTTTCCTCTTTTTTGCTTGAATTTACGCATGTGCTGAAGGCACATCAGCCAACACCACTGCCTCTTCACGCAAGTAGCGTGGCATCCACGCTTATCGCGCCAAGCACAGGAATTCTTTACTGATCGCCCGCGCGGATCGTGCGGAGTTGGCGCTGATCGCGCGAACGTCGCGAATGCATCCCTGATTTTGTGGGATTTGATAAAAATGGAAATTTAATCAGTTATCTCCGAAGATAATGACAGGATTGGATTACTGAAGATAAAAGGGAGTCAGAAACCCTAAAGGAGGATCTTGGGAAAAAGGAGAAAAATTACTAAAACACGGTTTGAGAGAAAGCTCTTGGAGATTGAAGGTTGAAGATCAACATTGAGGAAAACTGACGATTCAAGATTCTTCTTCTTCTTCTTCTATTTCTGCTGGTTTTATTCTTTCATGAATCCTTTTTCATTCTTTAATTTGTCAAACATGAATACGTCTAGCTAGTCTTTTATTATTGTGGTAAGGGTCACAACCCTTAATGTGAACCCCTTGTAATTTGGTTAACTTATATTTTTTTATTCCAATTGAGTTTATTTTCCTTTGTTCTTCATCTAATAAATCTTCTAGAACCGATCACTCTATTGGGATCGCGAAGGTTAGGGTTTTCAATAAGGGTATTAGAATTCTAATTCTTGACAAAATGGAAAATAACTGTTCATGTATGCAATAGGGATAAGCTACATGAACCGCAAACATTAAGGATTCACTGGTTCAAAGGCTTTACTTGAAAAGGGATTTCTAAGGGATTATCATTCTAACAGGGTTAATAAAGTTAAAGTTACTAAAGAATTAGGGTATAACTAATCATTTAAAAGATGGTGAATCGTTTGATCAATGGTTAAATTAAATGTAAACGTTAATTCAGGTTACAAGGTGGGGATCATAAAAGTGTTGGCGTCTCTTTACCACAATATTTTCTCAACCATTAATCTTTTATTCTTGAGTTTTAAAAGAATCTTGGAAATTATTTATACTTTCTTGAATTGTTCTTGTTTTTCACAAACCACAATTGTTTTTAAACCAATTTTATTAATCCAACAAGAGAGGAATAGTTATAATAAATTCGGTGCCTCAATCCTCGTGGAGACGATACTCTACTCATCATTTTATTACTTGAAACGAACGGTACACTTGCCGATTTCACAACAAGTTTTTTGCGCCGTTGCCGAGGATTGAATACGCCAAGTTTGTCAATAATTTTTTATTTTCTTGATTGGATTTTGTGTTACTAATCTGTTTGCTTTAGTTTATGCGTGTTACAGTTGATCCTGGAAATTTGATCTACGATCCAGAGATAGAAAGAACTGCAAGGAGAATAAGGAAACTTACCAAGCAGAAGAGGCAATCCGAAATTTATACTTCACAATCTGAGCTAGAACCAGAGATCGCAGATCCCAATCCACCACCGGAAGATGAATTGATGAGGTCAATTCTTGCTCCTCTCTTCACCGGGCCCAACTCCAGCATTGTCAGGCCACCAATTGGGAAATATTTTGTATGCTCCAGGACCACCCAATGATTTGGTGCTCCCTCTCACAACACTCATTTTTTCTTTCTCTTTTTACCCCTGCTATTTTTCTTCTTTTCCAATTTTATCCTCACATTTACACTAAGGGACCACCTAAAAAATGGTGGTCCCGCCCCACATTAAATTCTCTCCACCAATTGATGCCAACAACTATGACATCCATCCATCACTGATCACTCTGGTGGGGAAAAATTCATTTGGTGGGGAAGACTATGAAGATCCCATGATTTCATGGACATATTTTTAAGAATCTGTGATACAACCAAGCACCACAGAGTATCAAATGATGCAATCAGACTCCGATTGGTCCCATTTGTTGTGACCGGGAAAACTCTCAGACATGCATTTCAAGATATATGATATGATATGTTGAATTAATATTTGTTTAATTCAAGGTTCATGACCACTAAACGATTACAAGTATGTACTTTCATTGAGGGACCCAAGCCTCGAAAGTGCATGATACTTTCCATATAAGGGACACAAGCCTCAGAAGTATCCTAATTACAAGTTTACAAGTTTTATGATAATTACAAGATTACGTGTATTATATGCTTTATATTTGACCTTTCATGCAGGAAGTGATATCATGAGTGGAGACTACTCCATAAACCCTGAGTTTACTGAGATGGTTAATCTCGCCCTGTTTGGGAATATATTTCAAGTACTTCAGTAGCAGGGAAACCTCTCAGGGCAAGAGGCTTGTACAAGGTGGATAGAGGTTTCAACTAAAGCATATTTTTAGTTTAGTATTTTCAGGATGACTGCATATCATGTTTTGCAAAGTATGAGATGTCATGATCATGCATATGTTTAGTTATTATCTATTTTGAGAGGCACATGTTTACCTATTTATATATGTAAATTATAAAGACATATATTTTATGTTTGAATCATGTTAGATGTATCTGAAAGGGCACGGAGCCGTATTTCAGTATATGTAATTGGATATGATTTTCTGGATTTTAGGTGTGAAGTTAACATGTGGGATTTTATCCTTAGATGTCAAGATTACAGCCGTTATACTATCCGTTTGACTCTATCCGAAATGGTAGATGATATCATATTCAGATAGTTATTTAATCATTAGTTATGATCATAGGTTGTCAAGCTTGATTATGTACAGTTATGAGCTATGTAGCACCGATACTGACACGGGACACGTGACACGATACGACACGACACTCCGACACGTTAATTCTAAAAAATATTAGATTTCGACACGTTGAGACACGTTTTGATATTAAATAATATTTTTAATTTATGTGGTGTGTATTATATTTAATATTCAATAATTTAATAAAAAAATGAATCTAAACTTATAATATTCATAAATTTTGCAAAAAAAATAAGATATCCCAAATATTTATATTAAACTCAATAAAATAGTAATCATAATCCAACGAATCTAATAGTTGGAACTAAAAACTCAAAGCAATGTAACATTTAAACCTTTTTTTGAATTTCTATAACGTGTGTTGGAGTGTTGTGGAGTGTCGGAGTGTCCGAGAGTGTCGGGAAGTGTCAGACACGATACGTCGGGGTTTTTGAAGTGTCGGTGCTTCATAAATTATGAGACTGTATAGTTTATATCAGAAAAATAAGCAAGTATGGCAATTTACATAAAGTGTACATAAAGGAAAAAAGCTAATTCACATAGTTTTTTTTTTTTTTTTTTTTTTTTGGTAAATCGCTAATTCACATAGTTACAAAGGACTATTGTGATACTTTACATAAGTTTTTCACTACTTTAATCAAGTGTACAATGCTTTTATTATCATATGTCATGTTAACAAATCGGCTCAAGACAGTTACAAACGTCTGAAGACTCTTTTGACAAATTTTTCTCAAAGGAAACATATATAAACGTATATTCATCCTTTCTTAGCCATATTACTTATCTTGATGACTGTTTAGCTAGTAGTGGTTTGACTTTTGCTACTCTTGTTATCAAGAAGCTACTTGGTAGGCCTAAGAAGATTAGACAACAGCAATCTGATGAATCTCGAAATCCTAATAAGATGACGAGAATGAACAAACTGAAAGTAAACTTGCCTTTGAAGGCCGATGCATGTAAGGTGTAAAACAAAAATTTTACTGCGGAACATACATGCACTCATAGATTCATGCTTTAAGACAGCATGATGTTACCTTGTTTTGGCCTGATCAGTCAGGGAGATGAGATGTCAGGCTTGAAGGGTTCAAACCCTCTAATGGTGATCCACACCACCGTTCGTCTATGATGCAAGAACTCTTTCTTGAAAGCCACCAGATGAACACCACAATGAGGCTTGCTATGCGCACAAGTGGTGAGGGTGGAGGCTAGGTATCCTGTTTGGAAAGGTGTACTGAGCTACCCTACAGAATGGTGCATAGAGGAGGAGAGTTGGCTTGGTTTTCCAATGAAACCTAAGGTGAGGAACATGTCTATTTATGCGCACCCTTTGGAGAGGAAGAGGGAATTCATTCATTCAAAATGAAAAACAAACTTTCAAATTTCTTTGAAAGTTGTGCATGAAACAGTGTGATAAGTGGAGCTGTTGCAAAACAAACTTTGCCAACAACCTCCAATCTTATCCACATGAATTTAAATTCAAATTAATTTAAACTTAAATTCATAAACTATCATATAGTATATAGTTTTCATGCGCATAATTCAGCCCTATAAAGGGTCCAAATACATTGAGCAGTTGCATTCAAAATTTGAATCAACTTACCCACTGATTCCCTCAACCACCAAATCTGAATGGAGGTTTGTTTTAAGTGATAAGATAACACTCTTATCACTTAAAAGTGGTGCACCAAACAGCCTAGGGAGAGCCTCCAAAGATGCTTCTTCATCCAAGGAATATGCTCCAATAAGATCCTGTCTTATCCTTTTGTTATGAAACAACTTTTCAAAACCAATTCAAATTCGAATTCAAACACTTGAATTCAAACATTCAAACATTCAAATTCAAAATTCAAAACTCAAAATTTCAAATTTCAAATTCAAAATTCGAATTTCAAAATTCAAATTTCAAATTTCAAATTTCAAATTCAAAATTCGAATTTCGAAATTCAAATTCTAAATTCAAATTTCAAAATTCAAATTTCAAATTCAAAATTCGAAATTCAAATATTTGATTATTAATTTAACTAATTAAATTAATTAGTAATGGCTTGGACTATCCAAGCCCATTACTAAACTCCATGCACCACCCACCCATTTAGGTGGGCTTCCAAACAGCTTCTTGGGCTAATAACATTATTAGGCCCAATACCTTTAAAGCTAGTCCATCATAACTACAAGGTGTTAGTGTGTGACCCATTAGGTCCAACTTAGCTACTGACATAACTGGGCTTGGGCCCAACAAGCCCACAACCCAATTAATGACAACACAGAGCACTAGCAATGCTTTGTTGCCCCAGAACTAGTCAGATTAATGACTTGATCATCCTATTGCACATATTTGGTTACCGTATGTATTTCCCTTCGTCTCGGTTATCTTCCCATTAACCTAGGGTAAGGAAATGTATCAACCCCTGCGGTTTAGGGTAAGCTTTATTCGAAATAGGGAATCTTCAATTTACTGACTCTAAAGGCAGATCATCTCATGATCTCTTTTACTATGCATAGATTCCCGAGTCCTTGTAAATGTCATCCCGATTTCTCCGGTTTACAGATAACCTAATCTCTCACAGAGATTTGACGAATTCCTTCAGCTTATTACCCTAGCCCTGTGCCCTTTAAGGACACGCCCAACAGTATACCTATGAGTCTCCATGTTTCAGGCAGACGAGGTATACAATCAAAACATGCCTTCAAGAACACAGTCTAGGTAATAACTTCTGGTCTAAGGAAAGACACACCCAAACATAAAGAGATTACTCTAATGACACTATCTGTGAGATTTCCTCATAGAGTATCTTTTTGGGTCTGTTCAGTGCGAGCTATACTCTTATAGGTCCACCCACGACTTTAGCTAAGATATCTCCATATCTGCAGCTCATGAGGTCTTTACCTTGTATCCATATACAAGTAGATAAGTCGTACTAGTCTTTACTCGAGATCACTGATCCCCAAACTCAGTGTCTCTAGACTAGGAACATATAATTAGGAATAGACATGCAATATCCTTGAATCCTCATGATCGTGATCTCATCACAGATACTCAAGAGATACCTGTTCTATTCCAAGGGGTTTATCCAGTTCATTCATATAATATTAACAGTAATATCGAGACACAATATGAAACTGAATAAATAGTGCTTACATTTATTTGCGACAAATAAAGTTCTACATCTAGTGTCCTTTATTTAATCAAAAGATTGTCTCTAGGACACCCATATGCTAACAAGCTCCCACTTGGCCTAGAGCCAATCAGACCTAAGTCGTATGCCCAAAGCCTCATAATGACTATCATGTTTTCTCTGAGAAACAGCCTTTGTCAGAGAATCGGCCAGGTTATCGTCTGTGGGAACATAATCCATTTTTACATCATTCCTATCAATGATTTCTCTAATCAAATGATATCTGCGGAGCACGTGTTTAGATCTTTGATGAGACCTAGGTTCCTTTGACTGCGCGATGGCTCCAGTGTTGTCGCAAAGCAACTGTATGGGCTCATCCACGCTTGGAACCACCCTTAGTTCATTTATGAACTTCTTGATCCACACTGCCTCCTTAGCTGCTTCTGAAGCAGCTATGTATTCAGCCTCTGTCGTTGAGTCTGCTGTTGTCTCCTGCTTGGAACTTTTCCAAGACACTGCCCCACCATTTAAGGTGAATACGAATCCTGACTGTGACTTGCAGTCATCTTTGTCACTCTGAAAGCTGGCATCAGTGAACCCTTTCACTGTTAACTCATTAACCCCACCATAGACCAGAAACACATCCTTAGTTCTTCTTAAGTATTTAAGGATGGTTTTGACTGCCGTCCAGTGACCCTCTCCAGGGTCTGACTGGTATCTGCTCGTAATGCTTAAAGCATATGAGACATCTGGTCTCGTACATATCATGGCATACATGATGGATCCAATAGCCGAAGCGTATGGAATTCCACTCATGCGATCCTTCTCAGGCTGTGACTTAGGACACATAGCCCTTGATAGGTGTACCCCATGACTGACAGGAAGAAAACCCCTTTTCGACCCTTCCATGCTAAACCTCTTTAGCATCTTGTCAACGTACGTGGATTGAGATAAACCCAGCAGCCTCTTGGATCTATCTCTATAGATCTTTATACCGAGTATAAAGGCTGCCTCTCCCAAATCCTTCATGGTAAAGTTTTCTGAAAGCCACTCTTTCGTTATTTTTAATGTGGGGATGTCATTTCCTATTAGCAATATGTCATCTACATAAAGCACTAGGAAGACGACATTACTCCCACTTACCTTTCTGTAAACACAAGGTTCATCCTCGTTCTTGATAAAACCGTTACTCTTAACGACTTCATCAAAACGTATATTCCAACTCCTTGATGCTTGCTTTAGCCCATATATTGACCTTTGTAGTTTGCATACCATATGCACCTGATCTTTGTTTTCAAAGCCTTCAGGTTGTGTCATGTACACTTCCTCCTTCAAGAACCCATTCAAGAAGGCGGTCTTGACATCCATTTGCCAAATTTCATAGTCGTGGTATGCTGCTATTGCAAGCATGATCCTAATAGATTTGATCATGGCAACTGGTGAAAAAGTTTCATCATAGTCAACTCCTTGTCTTTGACGATACCCTTTCGCCACCAACCTAGCTTTGTAGGTCTGAACGTTGCCATCTGCATCAGTCTTTCTTTTAAAGACCCATTTATTACCAATAGGAACTATTCCTTGTGGTTTAGGAACCAAGGTCCATACCTTGTTCTGATACATCGAATCCATTTCAGATTCCATGGCTTCAAGCCATTTTGAGGAGTCAACATCTTTGACCGCCTCCTCGTAGTTACTTGGTTCATCATCCTCAACAGTTTGCTGATTCTCAATCACAAACCCGTACCTTTCAGGTGGATGGATGACCCTCGTAGGTCTACGGAGTTGTGTGTTTACTTCTCCATTGGAGAACGTCGCCTGCGGAGCAGACTCGGGTTCCTCAATCTGTTCTTGTGGATCTTGCACTTCTTCAAGATCAATCTTACTCCCACTGCCTCCTTGAGAGATCAAATCCTTCTCAAGGAACTCAGCATTCTTTGAAACAAACACTTTGTGTTCTTCCATGGAGTAGAAGTAGTATCCCTTAGTACCTTTAGGATACCCCACAAATAGACATTTAGTACTCTTAGCACTAAGCTTGTCTGATGTCAACGCTTTGACATAAGCTGGCGATCCCCATACCCTGAGGTAACTCAGGTTGGGTCTCTTACCACTCCATATCTCATATGGTGTGGTCTGAACAGATTTAGACGGTACCCTATTTAGAAGGTATGCCGCTGTGTCTAAGGCATATCCCCAAAACGATTTTGGAAGTTGAGTCTCACTCATCATAGACCTAACCATGTCTAACAAGGTCCTGTTTCTCCTTTCGGAGACACCGTTTTGGTGTGGTGTGTAAGGAGCGGTAAATTGTGAGAGAATTCCATTTTCTCTCAGATAACCCTGAAACTCGTGGCTCAAATATTCACCACCACGATCTGATCGTAATGTCTTAATCATCTTGCCACGCTGTTTCTCCACCTCATTCCTAAACTCTTTGAACTTTTCAAAAGCTTCAGATTTATATCTCATTAGGTATATATACCCAAATCTTGATTTGTCATCTGTAAAGGTAATGAAATAAGAATATCCACCTCTAGCCTCAATAGACATTGGGCCACATACATCAGTATGAATGAGTTCTAATAACTCACTAGCCCTATGACTCTCAAGCCCTTTGGGCTTTTGTTGAATCATTTTCCCAGCTAGACAAGATTCACACTGTCCATAGGATTCCAAATCCATGGAGTCCAGGTATCCATCTCTATGCATCCTAGACAATCTTGTTTCATTTATGTGCCCTAGTCTACAGTGCCAAAGATAAGATTGATTATCCGTCCTAGGTCGTTTCACATCTATATTGAGCACTTCATTTCCCATTTCCAACACATACAATCCATTTATTAAAGAAGCAGTACCGTAAACCATATCATTCAAAATGATAGAAAAAGTACCATTCCTAATACTGAAAGTATATCCATCTTGTTCTAAACAAGAAATTGAAATAATGTTTCTAGAAATTTGCGGAACATAAAGACAATTATTCAAATGCAATAAAAGGCCCGTAGGCAAAATAAGGTCAGCATCTCCAACTGAATGAGCAGCAACTCTTGCTCCATTACCAACGCGGAGATCCACCTCGTTTCTATCCAATCTCCTTGGGCTCCTAAGTACCTGCAACATATTGCAGATATGAGAACCACATCCGGTATCCAATACCCATGAGGATGGATTAGCATAAGAATAATTTATCTCAATCATGAAAATACCTGAGGCAGAAGCATCACCATGCTTCTTGTCCTTCACATTGTTCAGGTAGTCTGGACAATTCCTCTTCCAGTGGCCTTTCTTGCCACAATGGAAGCACTCAGCATCACCCTTGTCCTTAGGTGCCTTCTTACCCTTCTTCTTGCCCTTCTTCTTCTTGGATTTTCCTTTGGGCTTAAGGGGGTCACCTTTTGCAGGCTCCTTACCCTTTCCCTTGGCCTTGCTAGGCCCACCAATCAAAAGAGCCTGTGTCCTATCCTTCTTGATAGACACTTCAGCTGTTGTTAACATGCTTAACAACTCAGGCAAGCTCACTTGCATCCCATGCATATTGTAATTCATGATGAATTGACTGAAGGAAGGTGGAAGTGAGGTGAGGACTAAGTCATTACTTAGCTCGGCATCCATGATGAAGCCTAGGTTTCCTAGCTTCTCAATCAGCCCGATCATCTTGAGAACATGGCTGGCAACAGACATGCTCTCAGTCATCCTACAAGAGAACAGTTCTCTTGAGGCCTCATACCTCTCATGCCTGCCTTTAATATCATACAACTCCTTGAGATGTACGATAATAGAGGGAGCATCCATATGCTCATGCTGCTTTTGCAGTTCAGGCGACATGGATGCCAACATGATGCATACTGCCATCACATTGTCATCCAAGTGCTGTTGATGGGTTACGAAATCAAATTCCGCAAACCCTTCTTCCCCTTCCCGTGGAGCTACGGGTATTACAGCATCTAAAACGTAGGCAATCTTTTCGGCCCTTAGAACTATTCTTAGGTTCCGATACCAGTCCATAAAGGATGTAAAGATAGTTTTAGTTAATATACGGTTATGTAGTTAAAAGCAAATTATTAAAGACTTGAAATAATTTGCCCCTCCCACTATTTTATCTAAGTCAATGACCCTTCCTTTTGACTTAGGGTTAATCTACTTTAGATTTTACCTTAGTGGAATTAAGAGTGCGATTATTTATTTTAACCTCCGTCTGAGACCGCAAGATTAATTTAAATAAAGGGTTGATCTTTATCAACAGTATCTCATACCCTCTCTTAACATTAGGTTGACAACTCTTTGTCACTTAGTGGTGCATCTCATGCAACCAACCTAGCACCATTACCCTAAGCACATAAGCCCGGCTGTGCCTGCAACTTATGTCTTAGTTAAGCATTAAACCAGCACCCTAAGTGTCTTACACTTCAAACACTACTCTAGCCCAACGAAATAGTGGGTCCCAACTGAGTTGTGGAGCACCACTACGTAGAAGAGTTTTGAGTAGCATTGGTGGTGGGAGGTAATCATATGCTTAATTATTTATTCCTTTTAAGGGTTCCTTTTATCTTGGGGTTAATTAGGTCCCATCAAACGCATATTGTAAGTTATCATGCTAGTCGTTACCTATGTCAAACATCTATCGGTATACACTAGTCGTTATTGGACAAACATAATAACCATACAAACGCGATTTGCCCAATTTATGCATACTAGACGTTCTAATCATACATACATATAAACAGTTTATATTGAGATAGCCATGGTGCTCACGCTTTTGTCCTTTTTGCTTCTTTAAGCAACGGCCGCTTGTCGTCTATACGCCACTAGCCTATTTCTCTAATTACAAATAATTAAAGAAACTCCATAACACTTTGGAGGAACAAAATTACAAAATTTAAATTACAAATATACTTGTAAATT